>JARJLF010002850.1:0-27738 GCA_029378395.1 Mycena leptocephala
ATCACGGAACCTAATAACACAATAACGTCGAGCCCGAGCTGCGTGTGTCAGCAACGACGGGCTCGAATCAATAGCGGAAGAGGGGTGAGGTTGGCGAGAGACGGGGGGAGGGGTTGAGAGAGAGGACAAGACCCGGTAGGAAGATATAGAGATGAACTGGAGGTAAACGCATACGGGAACACAATAGGTACAATAGACGCGGAAATATAATCTCGTGTGAGTGTCGCAGAATTAAAAAACGTGCAAGTGCCATATTATTATAGGGGATACAATAAGAGAATGAGGGAATGGTGGGATCGACGAAGAAATGGACAATGAGATCGACGTATAGCAGGTTGGGAGGCAAAACGGGACAACAGAGGTCGCAGATCGTCAAGTGCGATCATATACAGGACCACGCCAGAAGTCATCACATTTTTCTGAAATGCAAAAAAGCAATACTCATAATACATTGCAAGTTACAGAGGTAGGTTGGTGTTCGCGGTTCAAAGATTTCAGCCGCAAACGAACGGACGTACCTTGTGGCAAAAAGAAATGTATCCACGCAATTGAGAGTGAGCTGCCTCCCTGTTCTCCAATTTTTTGAACTCTAGTCATATCCAAATATTTGAGCGTCCCACGAAATTTCCGCGCATCAAAGTTTTGATGCGCGTCCTCCGATCACTTTCCACGAGTCGAATCTGGGAAGTTAACGTTCTGGCGAGTCAAAAAAAACTCCTCTCGTCCGGGTGCAATAAGTAATATATTCGCCTGAGAGAAACCTACCCCGCCGGATGCGTCGCTCCATCACTCACTTGGAGCCTACTGTATCAAAGATGCAACCATTCATGCATCCATCTCTCAACAAAGAACAGAGAAATCCTCCGAGACCTCCGAGCGCCCTGGGATGGAAGGATGGGTGCAGTGGTTTATTCAGGGATTCAGATGAAGGCGGTGCATTTGTATTAGGAAGAATGACATTGTTGAAACTCGTGGCTCGTATGGTGTCCATCAAACAATTTGCGCTGCCCCCCGCCCGTTCCGCTTCAGCTCCCGACCCTTCGCGGCGGATCGAGTTTCGGACACACGCACACCCCGAATTAGACGGTCTGTGGTCCGTGGTGGGTCCATATTGCCGTCCTCCCGCGAATGTGGATTCAAAGTTGTTCCGCCGCCGACGTCTGCGCGTGGAATTAACAAGATCGGAAACAGCCATTGGGTCAAAATCCACCCATATTAGCAGACGAGCAGAAAGTGAACCGAACACTGCCAGTGCCGATCTCCCTTTCCGGAAGATAAGATCTTCGGGCCGGCGCACTTCAGATAAACGCGTGGGATCTATGGCCATTTTCGATTAGGCGCTGAATCTCGATCTTTCGAAGCGCCGGGCGCTTATCCCTTGAACAGCTTGTCAGCACTTATGTTTAGCGCGTAGCACTTAGAAGTTGGAAGTTTCAAGTTTGTGCCCAGCCTATTTCATGCGGTGACACTGAATCCTGACGGTTGGGGTGACTGAATTTATCGAGGGTAGCTGGCAGGTAATAAGTTCAACGGAGTGAAGAGATTCAGATTCACGGGAACATTCCGAATCGCGACTCTATGTGCATCTCCTTGCCAAGCAACGGGGGGTGAGGCAATTGTGGCCGGCGAATCTGATGTGTGGCCTCTGACGTGGCCACCCATATGTATAACGAAGGGAGGCGATGCTAATTAATCAGTGGCTGGATTCGGGATCAACGATGTTGAAGAAGAGCTATGGGCAGGGTTGGATGGAAGCCTTCGACGTGTCGAACCGTGGATGAGCGCTGAGTGCCAGGATACCCATTCAAAGGGATCATCCCACCACAATTGAATCAGGTTTAGGGTCGCCAGCGAGTGTTGATCACGGCCACACAAAAGATTATCATTTTGTGGAACTTGTCAAAGCGTTCTTCGCCTATTTCTGGTGGAACACACACCGCCCTGGGATCAACTACCGTCGGTCGAGGGCGCTGGTGTTGTGGCGGGAATAGGATCATCGCTCAACCGCGACGCTATCGCATTCCTGCTTCGGTAATCGGGTTTCAAGGGATAGTCTTAGCTTTATTTTCGAGACGCCTAACGTGAGCGACGCATTCCAAATTCGGCCTTGCGAGCCTCCAGTGATGTGGCCACACTTGTGGATGTGATTTGGGGTATCGGCGGTGCCAATTTTCAACCCCGCAAGCATGAATGATAAAACGATTTCGGACCTGGCGGAGATCATTTATTCTGCATTCATCGATGAGGGGGCTAGAAAATTCGATTGATACGCTCATTCGCAGGGTCCAGACCTCTGACTCCAGAATTCAAGCAACCTCCAAGGAGCCGCAGCGTCCCTGACCCTGAGCTAGAAAACCGCGCTTAATATCTGGAAAGAGCTCAAACTTCCGCCTCGGGCATTGATACGTAAACTGAAATCATCTCCGTCGGGCGAAATATCTCACTGTAGGGGAATGAGTCTGTCTTCGGGTACGAAATGAGTACTTTCGAGCCACGATGCCTCGTATCAATATCGAGCCTAGTTCGAGGGTGTCTCACACAGTATCTCTTCATGAGTCACTCTGCGGTTCGTGAGAACAATGAAGAAGCAGCGGAATCCTGCAATGACTCGCCGAACGTACCCAGAGTAATCCGCGCACACCACGGATGAAAGCGGCGGTAAGGCGCGGGAGGAAGGGTGAATTTTCTGCTGATAGTGGGCTAGTATTCATGCTCGCTCCATTGTCTTCCACTGCATTGCATTGGATTATGCGCAAGGTAGATACCAACAGGTCCCTTTGTACCAGAGCGTCATCGCGACATTGCCTCGGGTGCGTTCATGTTGCCTGTTTGGTACACGTCGATCACCGGCCTCGCCGCGGTGCGGAAGAAAATAGAAGCAGGGAAGACTAACTCTGGACGTGCCGAATGTTCTCGGGGTCGAGTCAATGGATTATTGCATCGCAGGCGGAGCATGGGGAGTCATTGAAATCGACCAAATATTGAATGGGAACGAGGACAAGAAATTTGCCGAATAGTACGTTGCATTAGTTCGAGTCATTGTTCGGTGAATGAATCTTCCCATGAAGAAGCAGCATCTAGCATTGCGAGGAGTAATTAATCGGGACAATTCACTCGGACGCGCCGAGTTGATTACCACAGAGGCCGGCGAGACAATCTGAGTATGAGCCTGGTGGAATTTATATTGCAAGCCAGCATGCCAGCCAGCTGTGCTCGTGATAGCTGAAACTGTGAGTCGGTTTACAGAGGAAGAAGGAGTACGTAACGATTTGCAATCATGTTGATGGAACACAGCCACATGACCTTCTCTTGTTCTTCTCGCACTCAACTTTCCAGGCAATCAGTAATCTCTCTGTTTGGTGGAATAGGTGTGCTCAGGAATGCCGCTGAACTTTTGGCATCGGTTGCTGAGCTGCACTCTGGTGTTTTACTTGCTGATTGGCCTCTAGCTGTGGATTTATCTCACTCAGTGCTCAGCGACGTCACGACGTGTCTGTTTCATCTAGTTGGCCGATAATCTATGGATCCGGATGGGCCAGGCCCCTGATCTCTCGGTCAGCGTGTATGGTTGCCGCCAAATGCAAATCCCCTTATCCGGTGTTCGGCCAATGTGCGATTTCTGCCGGTAATTTCTCGCTGAAATCAACACCATAGATGGTCTTCAAGTGCAATTCCAGCGACTGAGCATCCCCTGCGCGCCGCCGCCACCGTTATAATGGCACCTCGCCGTTGTTTTAACTTGATTAGTTCACGCTGCCACGGTCCCACCCGAGACGCACATGAACTCTGCTGTCCTCAAGATCCGGTAGGGTTTTTATAGCCTCCTCCTATCATGGTTTTTGGTGCCTAGACAACTCGATGGTTGATTCATGGATGCTGACTGGCGTTGCCAGTGCAGGCCCCCGGTCACTACCTTGTAGCCTGGTCGGATTTTGGCGCCCGAAAATGGCTGATTTACTCTATAAATTTCCAGTTCAGCCGCCTGATTTACTCTATTTCGGACTGACATTTGGGGCCCAAATTCCCATTTTCCGCTGTGGGGCCAAAATTTTCGCTTCTGGACTCTTGCTCAACCATTTACACCCTCTACTCGCATTTTCCAACGACTCTTGAGTCTTTCAGCTCGATTCTAGGTCTACAGAATCAATCTCACCTTGGCCTGATGTGGATGCTTTGCCAAAAAAAAATCTCGCGCTCCGCGAGATTTACTCTATTCCAGTCGAACTGTGGTCTTTTCCAGCCTGTTTTACTCTATAAAATGGCCGGAGATAGGGCCATTTTGGGGTGCTGATTTACTCTATCACAGACCGCCCGGTAAGGTAGTGACCGGGGGCCTGCCAGTGCCCTGTCTATCAGCTTTGCGCCGTATTCTCACGAGATCAACAGGATAGTCGGTAGCCCAGAATCGCGGGGCAAATTTAATCACAAAGTATGGCCTCTCGGCGTTCCTGTAAAATTCATCGCCTGGATGGGGTTCTAACTATTTCTGGGCCAGAACCACGGGACACATACTCTCGGTTACACGACACCCTTGAGGCCCATCTTGTGAGCGACTTTCTTAGGTGTCATTAGATGCATGAGATCCCGCTACGCTGTAACAATTCCTCCAGTCAAATATCACGCGCCCACTATGTCCATGTCCAGTCTTCAAGTTCGTTTCCTCGGACCGCAGGACTGCAATCTGAATGGTGTGTGGTTTCAATCAGCGGCTACCACTTGCGGACCTTGCGTTCGGCCTTGAAAATCCCCCGCATGTGTCATAAATGACGGATCACTGTTTTCGGAGCATGCATGACGCAGTGTGACTGAATCAATATCCTGGGGTAACCGCGGCCGGTGAGCAAACCGTTTGCCCACAATCACATCCATTGACCTAATTCTCGTTATAGTAGTGTTCGAGGCTATAATCGTTGATGCTCAATATTGACGCCTCGCAAATAAACTCGCCTTGGGACGCGGGACACCTTGCGACATTAACCGTCGGTGCGCGCTGATATGGCTACAGCTTTCCGCTATCGGATCTCGCAACGGCAGTCATCGTTATTGTTGATGGCTGCCTCCGCTCGAGCCTCGAGGCGGCAAGCCTGTGCAAATTCCGGGTGAGAATTCTCATTTGGCGGCACTCACCACATGGCAGAAAACATCCGCGGAAATAAATGAGACTCATTGTAATTTCTTTTCTACCTTGAGCGTTCTCGTTGACGGAGAGTATACATGTGACCCAGATTTGGTATAGATGTTCAAGATGGATATGTCAGATAAGGCCCGAATACCTGGCGGGATCATTCCTTCCATTCAGTCGCGCATCATGTACGATATGGCAAGTAGGTTACGACAACACGGATACGCTGTTCCGTTGGACTCCCCGATCTGACAGGAAATCTTACGCCCCGCACCCTCCGGAACACGCTCCCGCGCATCCCTAGCCCCGCATTTGCCGACGTCAGAGTAGGTCTTGCCGTCCCCAACGAGAGCCAACGAGCCTGTCGGTAACCGAGCCTCGTGCCAGGAGGTAACAATTCGCCATCAAGTCTTGGAGTGATGGTTCGGGTTTATCGGAAAGGTTTCCGTGTGTACAATTCGCCGCTGCCGCACACAGCTACACGCGACGCCCTTGCACTCCCATGATTTAATTCCGCTCCTTGACGTCGGCTGGAGTATGGCATGAAGACACCGGTGAACACTTTGCACCGCGGCACAATCAAGGCGTGTATCATTTTCCCGTGGTATTCCGTTTGTGGGAAACTCAAGCGCATCTGGCGACATTGATTATGACTCTACCACTTTCCGATCTTCATCGGAGGTGCCACTAGGGTCGCTGCTGACCCCTGGGTTTAAGCCTCCATTGTTCTCCATATCGGTCTATGCAGCTATTTTGCTAACCCTAAGCCCAGGCTCTCAAAAATGAGGCTGTAGTCTTTAACTCTCCACGGTGAGTCCATTACACCGCGCGCGCGGCTCGCTGCCACGTTTTAATTTTCTCTTGAATTTGAATCAAATCCCTCACAATCAATATCCGCCGCACAAGATTGTGATATCAGCGAGGACAATGTCTCCTTTAGCCAAGGGTCAACATTGTCGGGTAAGTAAATTTATCTGCTGCTCCCACCGGGATTGAATGAGAAAATTACGTCGCAGCTCTACCGAATGTATCGGGGTGCATAAAATCCCTCTAATAGGATTGGATATCTGTAGTAAGCCAACAATGGCTGTGGACTCCGCTCGCAGTTCCAGGTTCGCCTGCGCCATGAAAGCGGCTCAATACCCGGACTTCATTCTGAATCACACCACCCTGCTCATATATATATATCTACGCGATGAACAAAGAAAAAGCTACCATTGCCTTTGAGGCGGTTTTTATTTCAGACTTGCCGGTCGGTAATTGTGGTTACAAGGTTACAAGAGTAGCGCAATCAGCTGCGGATGGAAATTTTTATGGGCATCTGCAAGGTTGCGTTTGGGGGAAGATCAAAGGCTTTTGTCGAGGCAATGGTATGATGCTGAAAAGAGGAGTGTCGTAGATCGGCGCATTAGTTTCTCAAGATTCATATAAATACTGACGCTCACCATAGGATTGCTTAAGAACTGATCAATCAGCCCTGGCGCCGTCTGGGTCGAAAACTGAATCCACCAGCGACCTCGATCATCCGGCTGCAACCAAAGCTTACGGGTGCCTCACTCGCTTCGCGCCGTTTCCTGGAGAGCTACGAGATCAGAGCCTGAGAGCTTATTTTGATTCGTCGAAGAAATTACCGCCTCATCTTGCCCATGTACCATTTGACCTCGGGGAAGAATTCGAGAAGAATTGGAACTGGTTCTGGCGACCTTCCCTTTCTGGTCAACCTACCGACCTAAACCCTCTTCTACTTATGAAATTTCCTTGTGATTTTCGACCAAAATTAGCAGATCCGCATGTCCCGTTGATTGTTCGCGAAAAACCTTGATGGCCCAGCTCGGCAGTGAAAAACTACGCTTTTGCGTTGCCTGTCATTGGTGGGATCAGTACGCTGCTTTCCGACTCGCATCCGAAATTCCGTGCTCACGACCGAATTCGCTCAAAATTCGCTAGAATAAAATGAATTTTTTAGATTAGTTTTGCATGAGCGTCGTGACCTCCTGAACACACCTGTGGTGGTGATTTCTGAATACAGAATGAACAGGAAACCGGCACCGGAAATATCCGTCATCGCCCACCAAGTCCACAGAAACCCGATCCATCTGCACTATGCACCTTTCCAAAGCAGAGAATATGGCATTATTTATCGCTCTTTATTCTGAGTCACACGTCCAAGTTTCGGTGCAAGTCTGACTCTCAAGTCTTCAGTCCCGATCACGGGTTGATCTCGGCCCGAGACGTGCCGATCGCCTAAACGGGAGGTCCGCCCCTATTTCTCGACGTCTCTCAATGAAAAATCCTTAAACAAGTGCGGGAGAGTTGAGAAACTTGGAATACGACAGAAGTGCTTTACTGATAGGCATCTCCATTGGATCCCCCCCAGTTTTGCAGTGCATCTCAAAAGACATCTTGGAACAGTTTTGGAGAGCAATTTCATCTGGATGAGCGGTACAGGTGCCTCTTAGTTGAGTCCAACGCGTGAGAATTGCTTCGTGGCTGCGATGCCGAGCATGCCGAGATCATTTTCGACTGCTGACTTGAGACTTGGACTTGGAATCTGATGACCTATCGTTGAGAACTTGAGACTAGGCCATAACTGCGGACTACGACCCTGTGGGTGCCCAGAATTTTGGGAATAAAGACACAGACTGATAATAAAGAGCGAAAAAAGATCTCATAAGAGAACGCGGGAGGACATGAAGTGCCGATTGCCGAGGTCAAATCGCACGGCCAGTGCTGTTTGTCGATGAGTGGACCAAGCGTGGACCTTTCCTTCTTGGATTAGTCACAAATTAGTCATGATCATGATGCACCAAGTCGCCCGACCACGTCGAGAAAGCGCTCTGCGCCCACCGGCGCCCTGCTCAGAGGAGGGAATCTGTGGATCCGGCCGGGTCCACCCTCCACTGGCAGATTCCGCACAACCGTACATTATCGCATGGGTGGAATGGGCAACTTTTATGATATCCGAGTCTGGATTACTGTACTATTCAAGTACCAAATGTTCAGGTGACGGGTGACACCCCAAATTTCCGAGGTCTTTAAAAATCGCCTCAATTCAAAAGGAAATTTATCGGCCATCTCGGCGAGCAAAAAAATCCGAAATCCGTGAACATTTGGTCGAAATAGTACAGTACCCGCGTTGACAGGAACCGTTCCCGTTGATCTTTAAATTGCTTCTATTTCTCGGAATCTTGTCTTTAACATGTCTCATTCAAAGCAATAAAAGAGAAGACGGAAGTTTCTTTGCGAGTTAACGGAGGCCGGTCTCACTCGCCGGTCAGCGACGACGTCAAGGCGCCGACTAGGTTGCGGCGACGTGCGAAAGAATAAAGGTTCCGAGATGCAGCCGCAGATCACCACTCAAACTCGCGGTGGTGAACAAACTATCGGATGCTGGAGGCCCAGGGCTGACTTTCATCATCAACTCGGACCTGTGTGCCGTCTATTTTTTGCGCTCACCAAAACATGGGGCTCTATTTATCAATTGGCGACGGTCATCTGCAATGTCGCTGGGCGAAGAACCTCGGCACCACCGCGGGGATTGCTGTGATATTCACTAGTCTGCGTCCCGCGATCGCGAGAAGTTCGGACTCGGCCGTCAGATAAAAGCAAGCCGCTGGGTCAAGCGAAAGACAGTGGCCCCAACCCATCGCTACGTCCATCCGATACCATCCAGCCATGACCAAAGTCTTCCGTGTTTTATCTACCGTTACTGTGGTGGCCATCTTAGCTGCAGTTACTTGGGCAGCGCCGCAGGCGACTGTGACGACCTCAACCCCAAGTGCAACTCCCTCTGGTGCCTGGTTCGTCTCCAATTATGATACCTCCAGACGTCGAGTGATCCATCGACCATCTAGCATACCGGAGTGGTGTCAGTGCGGCGGCCTAGGGTGGGCGTCTGGCCAGTACCCTGGATGTGACGCCTGCGCACCCGGCCTCACATGCCAGGTGGCCAATACCTGTGGGAAATACCTGTTGCAATTTGTTCTTATGGTGCTGACAAGCCCACCAGATTACTGGAATTGTTTGCCGTCTGAATGATGGTCGTAAATTGCACATGTATGATTTCCGTCAATCCTTGGCAATTTCAGTTGAATGCGCAAGAGCGCTGCACGAATGTCGACTCAGGTGGAGTTGGGTCGTACTTGAAGATGCAGATTTCCCCCGAATCGTTATTACGAAGCATGATAGTGCCCAGCACCGAGGAACCAACAAAGGGCGGCTGAAATTGCAGTGGGTGCCGAATCTGATGGTACACGAGTGGGGGCGAACCGCTTAGTACTTCATCTTCAACCCCGGAGCCAGGTCCAACGCGGTGAAATCCGGACCACATGCGCGCCGTTACGGCATATCCGAATTAGCGCTGACTTGCCGGACAACGAGCTCGAAATAAGGATTCTATTTATCACGGATAGGTTTCACAAGGTGCCCGTGAGGGAATATTGAGAAAGGGATCGTCAGCAGTCGTTCGCGGCGTTCAGACGCATACCAGCAAACGGCGGAGGTCGGCCGGCGAGTAAAATGAAAAGCGTTTGATTCGGATTTCGCATATATTGAGGAGCATGTCGGCGGACGTCGGGATCGCGACGCGCAGTAATAACGAAGCAAGGCGGCAAGTTGGTGGCGCTGGTGGCGTTGATCAGCAGTCTGGTTAGGATGATAAGCGCTGGCGAAGCCGCCTGATATAGGAGATACAAGGACGGATTCCACGGCAAGAGTGGAGCCAGAGAAGAAATTCGAAACTCTGAAAGAGTGCTCTAGACGGATGGATGGGATGACGACTTGTGCCTGCGTTGTACCACATCCGTACCCGTAGAATTTAGGAACGATAAGTAAAATGAAATCATCACGCCGGATTCAGGATGGGACCCCGTGGGCGTGGGCATAATTATACATTCAGGAAGGAACGTCGGCACAGAATGAATTCGGGACAGACAAGGAGAAGGAGGCGGTGGAGAACCAAGCCTGAGGACGGCGTACGAAGAACACACTCGAAGAATACGAGGAGGTTGCGTCGGCAAGTCAATGGCGCCCCGAGATTAAATCAGATTTAGAGTATCTGTCCAACATATGTCGGACGAAAAAGGAGGCAACAAAGACTTGCTGGACGGACATGAAATCAAGCTGCTGGAGATCCGCTGAAGTTAATGGAGAGTACTTCGTCGAAAGGGGATATTTCATCCTGTGACAATCAAGGAAGGAACGGTTGAATGGTCGTCCAGAGAGGAATTATAGTGGGAGTGGTAGTTGACGGAGAAGGAGGCACAGACGCACCCCGCTTATATGCGATAAAGCTGTGGCGGCTCACGCAAGGATGCCAAGTGGGGATGCCCACTGCGTACAGGCGCGGCAATTTAGCGCCGTGAGATGCGCGCGCGCTTCTCAAGAATGAATCTGAATGATGATGCCGCAAAGGGTTGAATGATCATCCAAAAAAAATACAGGACATACCTGAGCTGATGGTAGGCGGTAGAAGCTGAGCAACCGCCGTCCAATTTTCAAGGAAGAAGGAGGTGAAATGGGGCACCGATACCATTTTTCGACACTGGGAGGGTGGCACAAGGGGGAGTTGCCCACGAGGTTCAGCAGGATGCCTAGAAGGGGGCTCTGGGGTAGTCTGCCGCCGGAGGCGACTCATAAATGCGTCGGTATGGCTCACATCAACAATCCCAGCGGAGAGGCGGCCAGAAGGGGCGGGCGCTAGTGTCGGCGCCTATATATTCTGTACCGAAACGAGTCAGTCGCGCCGGAGGACTTGAATAAGAAGGAAGAGGAGGAGGAGATTTCGGCTGTCGGACGCCAGGACAGGAACAACGAGGCAGTCGTCAAGGGAATAAGTCTTCGGACATCGGCGTACAGCGAAAAACCTTGGAAAGGCGAGCGAACAGCAAGAGAGGAATGAAGGAAGGGAACAAAGAGACAGTCTCTTTAGTTCACCTCGCAGGCACAAACCACGCTTTGATGTCCACACCTCTCACACGCGTCATGGGCGCTAATCCCTGGAGTACGAGTCACCATATCGCGGGCCTGGATACTGTAGAAAAATAAAAATCTCAGCTGGGAGAAGAAAATTGCGCCCAGAGTGGCCAAGACGTAGACGATGCCACCACCGAGTACAAGAGCCAAATACGGGCAGGTCGCACCAGAGTCGGTGCATACAGGCGTTCGTGTAGGATGCGATCGGGTAATGCGTTCGTACAATAGACATTGGATTGGCATGTGTGGTCGCGAGAAGAGAAGAGACGGTCACGTGTTGACGCGTCTCCATTTGGGAAGCGATGATTGACTCCGACGATCCCACGTCGAACAGCGGCGATGACCCGAGAATCTCGAATATCCCAACTTCGTAGAATACATTTCCCCCCCCTTTTTTATTCTTCTTGCTGTTTCGCTGTTCCTGTTCCTCAGGCTGCTGGTGAATGTCTTCGATATGTCATATGTATGCGGGTGTGTACAAGCAGCGACCCTCTACATATTTCATTTGCCAGTTCCTAGTTCTTGAGGTCTATGCAGTATCCAACAAAAAACAAAAAGAACACACTCAAGTTCTCAGATTCAGTGTCATTCACGGTTGATCTCTCTTGTTTAATTACACCCAAGTGAAGTTACATCCGAGGACTTGATTTCTGTGTCACCCGAACAACGCTGCCAACACGTAGCCGCTGGTTCAACGCAAAAAGAATTATCGAATCTGGCCCTTCTCTCTCCGGGGATCACCGACCGGTTCAGGACCACCCATATATTGTACAAATATCACATCTGAGAGCTTCCCTTCCATTTTGAATTGTCTGGACCCTCGCTCTTCTGTGAGTGTTCCATGACTGCCGCATCATAAAGTTGGACTCGGTCAGCGCCATAAATCCTGACAGGCATATCCTGAAACCCTCCCCAGAATCACACATATGTCAATCTAGTTCCGCGGTCTCAGTCATCATAAGAGTTCATCCGCCGCCGCCGACATACTTGGCTTTTAGCGTAGCACTGTGGGTCCATCTTGATATTTGGTGACCGACGGCTACTAAATATCTCCCCAGCGACGTCGGCGGAGCATTTGGTCGCGGCGGGCTTAAAACTACACCAGGTTGGTCCCCTCGGGGAGCTTTTGAACGAATTGCGTGCACCCCAAAACATCCTCGGCATTCTAAACTACAAGATCGGGCAGCCGGACATGGCTTCGGGATCTTCGCAGTAAGAAGCGTCATTTCGAACCCGTGGGATGAGGGCGGACTTAGACGTCCCGAAATGGCACGGTCTTTGTAAGCATGCGTCATCGCTTCAGGCACCTTCAGATTGCTTTTCTCGGCCCGGGTCGCGTCGACACTCGGCATTCGACGGTGTAGAATCTAGTAGCACGAAATGGAAGTGTCAATGAAAGAGAACGCGAGCTAATATTGGCCGCTGGGGTCGTATTCAGTTATATTCCAATACATACTTACCGGGAAGCTGGGCGGAAAGTGCGGAGGGGGAGGATATGAATAGAGTTCGCGGAGACATTGTAGTAAAGATCCACTCGGTTGGTTCTCTGTTGCTCAAACCACCCTTTAACCTTCGAGCCGAATTTGGGAAGGCAAGTCAGAGTTCAGGGCACCCCACTGATTCCGACATTCTTAGAAACACTGTTCTGTTTTGGAACCTTGGAGCATGTGGGAGGAGTTAGCCTGAGAACTTCGTGCGAATTGTGAGCGGAAGATTTTGTGTCGGTTTTCTCCGTGACGGCATCAGGAAATTGCCGGGCAGAACTTCTTACCTTCTGAACTTTTCTAAAGGGAAATTGAACATGGGTGTGATGAGGTGTAAAGCTCTATTTAGTGACCCGCATTACAGGTACTGTGTCCTCCGCGACCTGAATCTGGCCGCCCGAAACTGTTGAGCCAGTATGGAAGACTCGGTTGACAAGTCGGTGAACGATGCGTGCAATACGGCATATTTTATTCCAAATCGATACGAGCCTACGGACAGATAGGCGCACAATTTGTTCGCCATAGTTTATATTCCTCGCAACCTCGGATTGCATCGTCAGATGGGTGAATACGGCGTTTTCTTTTTAAAATCAAATGCCATCGCTGTTGAAAGCTGCGAAATTTACATGCACGGGCAAAATCGTTATGAAACATGTATAGTGGGCATTTTGCCATGGCCTCTTCCATTCCTCATTTGTGGCGTTGGATGTTCATATGATGAACATAGTTCGACGCATCAACGAAACCAGCGAACTCGCCCGATGCCCGAACGTCTCCATTTTCCATCAGAATGAATATTTCGCCCGCCGGCACACGACGTCGGTAACCTCAACCAAGATGTTATCGGATCTCAGTCGTTCGATGGCGGACGCCTGCCTCCTTTGCCTTGAGGCAGAAATCCGAAAAGGCTGTGCAAATCTGAGGTGCATGTGTTTCTCGAATTTGTCTCCGCCGCGCCGGACAAGACCACATCCGCGGATGCAAATCCCCTTCCATAGAATTTGTGTTATTCTGTGCATGTCAAAAGATCTCCCATTTCTCGGAGAATACGGTACGCATGTGATCCAAATTAGACGACAAGCGAGATGGGGGGGGAGGAATCCAAGTTCCGGATATGGCACATAAGATCCGACCGACCGGAATGCTGATTGAAATCTCAAGGTTCGTATTGAATCACTTGCGCGATATGGCAGGAAGGTTACGACAGATCGGATACGCTGTTCCGTGCTCGACCCCAAAAGTTGGTTCAAATATTTGCAAGCACAGCATAGTACATCCTCGGACCATATGCCCGAGCATCCGAGTCGCATGGCCTGACTCCAACGTCAACCTGCGCAGTGTGCATGAGCTTGCTGTCATTGTATCCGCCGGCGGCAGCCCCCAACCACACCCGCACGGAAAGATCCGGACGGGCTTACTCGGTGCGGGCTTGGTGGCGCGTGATTGACTTTCATGGTAATATGAAGGCGGGGTCTAGTCTTTCATAGACAGACGCTACAACAATTTTGGTGCTCAGTTTCTCTGCATCCGCGACGCCTGGTCGGGAAATAACGTACCTCGGTGGGTTATTTCCCGCGCTCCGCTCTGAGTCAGTCCCATCAATTTACCAGCGCATTCCGTTTATGGGAACCCACGTTGCAAGTTGAATTCCGGGTCAAGGTCAATATGTCGGGGTGTAGACTACTGCGCAAATTTGAGAAAATTTGCGGCAGGGATCTCAAAGGACTGGACTTCGGCTATCGACATACTTCAAACTTTGCATTGTTCGCCAAATTGGGCGAATGGTCCTGTCCTCACCGTATATTGAAACTGAGCTTTCGCCTGCCGTCAGTGGGTCCAGTCCGCCGTCTCTGTGTCGCATGACCAGTGGAAGGCTATTAATTTTTCGTACGAACGCAGCCGGGCCATGCATGGTCTGAAGACAAATTTGGGAACGGAGGAGGAATGTGTGATTCAAGTTTGTTGGGAGATATTTGACTGGGGTTGAGAGCGCCGAACATGATGAACTTGATGGCTCTGCACTGTGAATCAGAAGATACAATTCTGCGAGAGTTCGACTCACTACAAAACAATGGTCTCGGACCACAAAATTACTGAACAATGGGACGATGTTGGGATTCGGAGCTCATGCGCGACGTCTCGAAGGATCAGGCTTTCCGTCTCCCATCCCACGTTCCCCGCGAAATGTGAGGCCGAGATTCGATCATTTGGAGTCATGCTCTCAGCCGGAGCCGACCTCCTACAAGTTACAACTCACATATCCATATTGGTAGTCGGAATGCCGTAGCGCGCATAATTGTGAATGCCCGACCGAAAACACCACATGGGCCCCGTCACCGTATCGAAGCATATGGATTTCGTAGAACTGACAGGACAATGGATTGAGAAATAGTTGGAATCATGTTCAGCATGCGTACATAGCACCAGTTGTTTCTGAGGGAGCATTGGCATGAGGCAACGTAAACCGTCATCCAAGGCGGGAAGCAAATGAATCTTTCAGCGCGATTCCTGGACGGTGACACATTCACCCCGTACCAGCGGGTGCATAGAATCGCGCGTGGATTGGCGCTCAGACCAAATCCTATGTGCATCGAAAACTATTCGTCTCGCAAGTGGTATGCAGTAGGGCCACGGTTCTGAATTAGTTTCTTAACACCTGTTGACAGAATAATTGGTCCGGCCCGGCACCCACAGATAACCGCGTGGGATCCCATTTCAATTAAGCGCTGATCTTTTCGAAGCGCTAGGCGCGTACCCCCTAACCCTTCCAAACGGTTTGAAGGATCAACGTTTGCCGCCTGGTCTATTTTTTGCCGCGTGATGGTGCTGACAGTTGGAGCGGGTTATACTTCTGAAGATTTGGACGAGGTGTGAAAAATTCAACAATCTGAACCGAGGAGGAAGATTCATATTAGAGTCCCAGTCGCGCTGGTCGATCCTGGACGCCGGAACGTCGATCCGCATCGCTTTGTTCCGCAACCAATACATTAGTTGTGGGTCCAATCAAAGTCCAATCTGATGTTGTGGCCACCGCATACCTACCTACTCAGGCGATGGCCATTTATCGCCAGCGAGGTCGGAGTCGTCAACATCGAGAGTGGAGCTCCAGGATACCCATCAAGCATTGATTGACCCGTGTGCTTTTTCTGTCTTCCCAAAATCGAACCAGGGCCACCACTGAGCGTCAAACATGGACAACAGAAGACTATCATTTTGGTGAAACTTGCCAAGAGCTTCGTCGATTAATTCTGTTGGAACACACATGGAGATTAAAAATTCTTGGCCATCTATCACAGCACCTTCCGTGGACTCTGATCATTCGTTCAATACAGAGCGATCAAGGTTCTTCCCGTATCCCAGTCAACAGTGGACGGACTATCTATCATCCAAAGAAATATCTCTTGGGTTTTTCACCCATCTAAGGAACGACGTTTCAAGGATGTCTCCAGCTTCCGTTTCGAGAACCCGCACGTAAACGGCGTACCATTCTTGATTCGGCCTTGTGAGCCTCATGGCCAGCGTGACACTAGATGAATGTTAGCTGATACGCGACACAGACACACACTTGCCACAAGATGGATCTAATTATTCTCGGGGTGCCCAGGGCGCCGCAGTTGTTCAGGTTTATTAATTATAATCAGTCCATGGGATATTTCATACCGGCAAGAATAATGAAACGACCTGTTGGAGATTATTAGTCTACCTTCACCGGTGATATAATTCAAAAGTCCGATTCGTATCCTCACTCGAAAGCTTCACGGCTCTATAATGAAGTCGCGTTCCAGACCCTGAGCCAGAGAACCGCCGCTCAATGTCTGGAATGCGCTCAAACTTCTTGAGATACGTGATGTAATATCTTGGGATACGTGATGTAACATCACCGCAGCGAACGGGTATCCTCAGGTGGGAAGGGATTAACTCTCTTCAGCCGGTGCGAGATTACCTCGTCATGACTCACTCTGCGGTAGTGAGACAACGAAACCGGAGCAGCGGCACTGGCATCGAAAGATTTGCCGGTCCCCAGAGTAATCGTAATTCGCGCGCACGCCGGATCAAGCGGCGGTAAGGCGCGGGTGGAGAGTCGAGTGTGCTGATATTGAGCTATTCATATTCGCCCTCTATTGTCTTGCGCTGAATGATGCGGAAGGCAATGTCCGAAAAAGGAAGTTCCTTTGTACCACCCCGCCATCGCGACATTGGCGTTCAAGCTACCGGTTTGGGACACGAGTCACCGGTTTCCACCGCCGCGCGGGAATAAACGGGGACAGGGAAGAAGCCAAACTCTGGACGTGCTGAATGTTCTTAGAAGCGAGTCAAGAACTTTGAGGCGGGACGGCGGGCAGAGCATCAATGGGAAATGGTATTCGGCTGGTGGCGCACGGCGGGTTTTTCGTCAGAGCCGTGAAGAATGAGCAGCCTTAAGTATCGCACCAATTGACTTGAGCAACGCGAGAAGTCCCAGTGTGTGCCTGGTGGGCCATGACTTCAAGTTGCGCACGAGACCGTTGCGGTACACAAAGATGGAGAAATAGCTACGTGGATAACGCGCGTGGATACCATTCGGTCCGACTTCAAGACTTAGGGCATGGGTGCTGCGATGCGGCAGAGGAAAATTGGAGGAAAACGCAAACGGAGACGCCGCCATGCCGCGAACGTCATCAGATTGATGGAACACAGCCACCTGGCCCTCTTCTTCTCACTGAACTCAAAAACTGGAGTATCGACGAGAAGGATACTGTTTGGTGGAGTCGACGTGCCCACGAAGCAATACTGAAATCTTGGCTCTTTCTGGTGGCGCATTCTCTGGGGTTTTCATTCGCCATTGACGGTGACATCCCCCTATTGCTCGGCGCGCCGCGTTGCGACATTCGTCCGAGTCGTCCGAGTCAGGACGCGTCTCAAGTTGGAACCCGCCGGATTCCCTTGCTCTCTTTCATGCAATGATATATGGATCAGCCTGGGTTTCGTATCTCTCGGTCAATGTGTATGACCTCCCCGAACGCAAATCCTCCGTATCTGGTGTTCGGCCAATCTAATTTCCGGCGACATTCTCCTCAATTACACTTCCAGTGACTGTGAATCCTGATCAATCGCCACTGACTTATAATGGGGACTTAGTACCGTTGTTTTGAACTAACTGGTGGAGGCTGCCAGCGACACGCAAAGGAGCTCCATGATAACCGGGACTAGAAAATATCTGACCTGCATCTCGCCAATCTGCGTGATCTGCTGTATATATTTGCTCCTAAAGATCCGGGTGGCGCTCTGGTCGCCTCCCCATGATCGCTTTTGGCTCCTAAATGACTCGACCGCTGGTGTATCTATACCTGAGCACGCCATCTGGAGTTGCCGTTACTTCTGGCTGTTGCGTCTGGAAATCAATCTCAGAGCAGTAGGTTCATATGCGTCCCTGAAGCACCCGGGCATCCTCAAGGAAAGAACGGGCTGTCGGCATTCCTGTAAAAGTAGCTATTTGAAGGGCATTGGAACCGTTCATTGCCACTGATGATAGCTGACAGCCTGATGGGTTTGACCCAATCCGTACGTGTCATATGCAACACTCTAATATTTTGTTCATGTAAAGGATCGGGCAGAATATCCCCCTCAAATCTCTGGTGTTCACGGGAGAGCTTTGTCGCAATGTTCTTGGCATTATTCACCCTGTTCTCTGACATGAGAAGGCGGTGTTTCACTCAACATAGTTCAACACGAGATGCTCAGCGAGGCTATAACGTTTCGCTGCTGGCCAAGAATACCACCAATCAAATTGGGTTTCATCTTGATCATTGAATTGCTCCTTGATCTATCCTTGCCATCCACTTTGTCTCGTCGCCCCAGTCCCAGCGTCAAGAGCGGCGTCGCTAATATTTTGATCCCTTCCTCCAGAAGGTCGTTGTTCCGGGACAGCCCGAAAGTTCGTTCACGTACGCCTGCGTACCTCATATAGTGTTTCATTTGATCTGTCTCTTGCGTCCGGAACTCAATCTCATGTAAGCAGAAGCGTCTCAAATCGCTTGGGCATCCTAACCGGAAGATATATGGGTTGTCGGCCTTCCTGTAAAAGTTGCCACCTGGGGACTGTCACAACTGTTATAGCCTGACGGGTCGGATCCTGGGACTCGGAGAACAAATGCTATTATTTACCGGAGGCCAATCTTGCGAGCGGCATGTTCAGGTGTTAAATGGTTCTGACAATTTCTTTAGCTGGACTTAAATATTGCCCGCTCAATGTTCCGCTTGAATTTCCGGTGTTCGAGATGGTATTGTCACCATGCTCATGGCATGATTCGCCCGGATCTCTGACCTGTGAAGCTGGCGTTTTCATTCGACATTGACCGACATTCCCGTCGGAATATGCTCGGTGACGCCACTATCGTGTAATCAACGTAATCTATGAATGAGGATCTTCGAGCTCCCTCTGTTTGGTCCCAATGCGAATCCCCCTCGGGCATTGCAATTTCAGAAGGTCATTTATCTTGTTATTCAAGCCTTTGCGGTTACCTCCTGGCCTGACGGTCAACCTTCCATCCATTCGGTTGGCGCCCTCTCCTGGACCGCCACAACCAATCCCTTAAATCAGCCTCGCTAGCCCTGACGCAAACGAGCTGTACTGCGGTGTAACCAAGTGCCAAAGAAAATCACCGAGCATGTGCGGCGTCAATCCGTTCGAGATGAATCTGTCGCTTGCACTCTCGAGATCCGGCTGGCTAGGACCTGCTTCTGATGGTCGTTTCTCGTGCCAATAGGCATCACAACATGCTTCACGTATGCGCGTCGTCTCAAGTTGCCATCGCACAGTCTTTCTCGTCATATATCTGAGCACCAGGTGGTCGGTGTCCGTGAATCGCGCTGGATCCTAACGGGAAGATAGGGGCCTGTCTTCCTGTAATTTTAATCTGGCTGGCGTTCTAGCTATTACTGGCCTGAACTCACGGCATCCATTTCAGTGTACTAGGGTTAGTACTCGAAGTCCTGTCAGCAGCGTTTTTAGGTCTATAATGTGTCCTGTCCTCGGAATAGAGGATGTATCCGGACCAACATAACGCACCCGAAGTCCCGCTGGAATCCTTGGCGTCCATGCGACAGGTTTCAGAGATGTTCCTCTTGCTCCCGAAATCCCGCTGACGGATTGAACTCTGAAAGGTGCGTGATTCAACAGCAATGTGGATCACAACCAGTTTTTACCATACTTGCAGATTCAATATAAGCGGTGCATGTTGAAGTATCGGCCCTTGAGTTCGGCCTTGAAAATTCCCAGTATCTGTCACATAGGTTGAGAGTACCTGTATTTATACCTCAAGGCATTGGTATCGCCGGATTCGAGCCATTGTATTAGCTGTCCCAGTGACGTCTATGTAGTCCGTCCTTTACTCGCAATACGTGAAGTAGTAAATCGCGTTCATGAATCGACATGTTAAATATTGGCGGACAATTCCCGTTGTTTACTGTAAGTAACCATCACGAGAACATGTTCTACAAAGGTTCCGGGACGGGGACTTCATCGATGCGACATACCCAGAACGGGCGCGCCGACGGATTTCTCCAGAGTCGTCGCGACGACGAGGCTACTTATGTCCATTGATTTCCTCTTGCTGGAGCGAACGCCGTGGAGTGCCCTCCTCATCCTCCTCCGTACCTCTAATCCAGAAGAGAAAGTCGTTGGATGTCGTAGATCCGGCGAGAGATAAGAGGGGATTGAGACATCGAACGAAGTAGGCAGACTCGAAGATGCGCTGAACTTGAAACACCGCCCATAATCCTAGCCTTGCGCACGCGAGTGGACAGGATCTTTGAACGAAACTTAATGAAGATGTGGCGATGAGAAAGAGGCCTTCGGCATCTGAGAATAACAGACACAAACACGCACTTCTTGCTTTCACGATTTCTGACGAGCATTTGGGATCGCGGGTGGGCCAGCGTATCCACACGAGGCGGAGCAAGTTAACGGTAGAATTGGAATATTTGACCCGCGTATCGCGTGGAGCAAAAGATGCCGGCGAAAGATCTTCAGTACAAGCGTCGTCAGTAACGGTAGGTGAAGGGAAGAATCTTCCATGATCCTGAGACAGCGGAGGCGACTCGAGTGTGGGAGTTGATGCCAACGACGAGCCAAGACGCGTACGTCCGGGGCGCTGGCAACGAGATTGTCCCTGACTGCATGTCTTGCGCTGGGACCGACGCCGCCGTGGGCCCCTACTTTCACAGGCTGCACATTGACGCATGCGTGCGTGTGGTCTATTATTGCGCGGCGCCGATGTCGCGCATGCACCAGCCGTCGACTCGATCATCGCATTCTTCTGGTACGATGGCTTGGGCAGCAGATGCAGTACGTAAGGTGTGGATGTCGGATTGCGGTAGACGACAGAGACCGATGATGTCGAGGAGCGGACGCTGCGAAACAGCGAAGGGCCAGAATAAGCAGGGAGCGTCGATGACGGGAAGCGAAGCTGAATGAAGATCAGCGCACGCTCGAGGAGCAGGAGACGGGCGACGTACCACCCCAGCGGCTTTATTCGTCCATCTGCCTATTTCCGAGGAGCGCGCCCGTGCTCGCACTCCCGCGCAGGTCCGAGGCGGTGTTTGCTGGTCGGGATACACCCCGTATCGAAAGCGTGGGCGGGGGGAGAGCGCAGCTAGACATGTGGGTCGGAGGTTCGTGCTGGAGGGGGCATGCAATCCGGACGAGGGGAGTTTCGACGTCTGGGGACTTAAAGAACGGTGAGCGCAAGCCAAAAGAGGGACAGGTGACGTACCACATCAATGCTGCGTGTCGCCCTCCACCACACGACCATCTGCCGACTTCCACCGAGCGCGACGCTCCATAGACTCCGACATCGAGGCGCTGGGACGCGCACGCGGTGTCCCCCGGGCCACATAGGTAGGCAGCGAGACGAGGGGTGCTCAGGTGTCTGTCATGCGCTGCCGTATGGGCTTTGTGTGAGGCGAGCTGCAGTCTCCGGCGCACCAAACGCCGAGCTGCGGGTGCGAACGCTGTCCGCGGCGGGGGAGGCGGGAAGGTGCGCTTCGACAGCGGGCGGCGTCGTGCGGGGTAGAAGATGAAGAGGGACGTGTAGCTGGGTGCGATACCTCCGCGTCGACGGCGTTGCTGAAATGAAGCATTAGCGGTGGTCTCGCCACAATACAAAAATAAATAAATAGCAGCGGACAAAGTGTACGCCACGAGAAGGCTGAGAGTTCAAGAGCAAGTGCAGTGAGGGCAGAGTAGCCGCTAACCTCCACGCACACGCCCCCGGCGTCTCCAGAGCCAGTTGTAAACGAATGGGACAATAAAGTGAAAGGAATGATTGTGGGCGCCTATTTGGAATTGGCGCTTAAGACACCCGATTGCCAAATCAAGACAAAATAGGCGTCCGCCAAGGTATGAACGCACAGAACGGCGGCAGGCGGAGTGAATATGGAAGGAAGGATAGGTGCAAGAACGAGTGAAAGGAGATCAAATGAAATGAAAGGGAATCGACAAAGAAGGAATGAGAAGTAATCAAGGAAACGCGACTCACCTCCCCGCTAAACACCACGCCCTGGACATCGTCACACGCGCCCTCCCACCCCTCGTCCTCGTCGAAGCGGTGCGCCGCCCACGCGAGTGCGGACCATTCGGGCCAGGGGGCGTCACTGGAGTCTTGTGAACGAGAAGAGTCTTGACAAGTGACTTGGGAACGTGGGGAGCCGGCTTTGAGTATATTCGTAGGTGCGTCTCGTCCTTGTATCCCAGTTCCACTCGCGACGCACGCGCTCGCGCTCGTCTCCATCCACCTCCCACCAGCTCGAGATTTTAATATCCCGTACCATTCATTATCCATTCCTGCACCGGTGTCTCCCGCGTTCGCGATGCGTCCACAGCGCCAATCGCTCGCGGCCTGTCCCCTAACCCACCCCTCGGGCGCGGGAAGAGGCGGGTGGCGCGATGCTGACGTTTCCCGCCAAGTCGACGAGGAGATGGGGCAGACGGAGAGCAGAGGCGGTTGCTGCACGAGCAGATCCTGGTCGTGGGGACAGGGAGAGCCCCGCTGACAGGGAGGAGGATCCAGCGGGCAGGAATGAACAACCCGATGCTCGTCTTCACTGTTATCTCGCAGTGATGACTTCCACGGTTACGGGAACGCGAAATCTGCGCGCGGGGGAGCGGCGCCACGGTGGGGTGCGAGCCGATTCGGGGGGTGCGCTGGAGGCGAGAGACAGCCCAACGGTAGTGGAGATCAAGAGTATTAGTCCTAGTGCGGGAGGGACGTCATTTCCCGTAGATGACGAGGGACACGAACGTACCTCTATAGCCAATCCGTAACGCTAACCAACTGGCTCCAACGCCTGCGTATCGACGCGACGTTAAAACTGGGAACGGCAGTCAAAAATCAGTCTGTGAGATGTATCGAGGCCAACGCACCTCTAGCCGTGGACATCAGGAGAGGCTGCTGAATGGGTATAGGATCGACGCGCGATTGAATCGCCGCGGGCAGGAGTGTGGGGGTCAGCCATGAGGGCGTTCAGGTACGTGCGAGTTCGCGAGGCCAGTCAAGGCAGGTGGGTCCAAGTTGGGACTAGGAAAGAGAGCGAGGAAGCCGAGTTGAGATGTTTGCCTGGACTAGCGTAGAATTAGGTGTGGCTGGCTCATTGGTCCAGTCGCGCAGAGTTAGGATGAAGAAGAGATTGTGTGGCTGTGTTGATCGGCTCGCGGATCAACGTCACCTGTTCCCTGAACACGTGGTCGATTAGTACAGTAGGGTGGGAAAGCCGATCCAAAACAATACTTATTAATTGCGCCGATGGCAGGGGCGCGAGTCTGAGTGGAACGCGCTCCTTCGTGAGGTAAGTGGTAGCTACTAGAAATGTCGACCAATTTCCCCCGTGCTCTCCCGCACTATTTTCTCGATTTAAACCCTGGCCGGGAGAGGGAGTGAAAATCCATTGCGAGAAAAGTCTGATTGAACGGTCCGGTCCATACATGGAAATCGATATGTGATAAATCTGGAGTTCAAACCGAGTCCTACTGCGCCGTCAGGTTGGCCACACTGACCCAGAACCTGTCGGAAAATCTCATGAACGAGTCACAACACATGGACGAATGGACGAGACGCACTGGCACCGCTCGAACAGAGCGTCGGAGGTCTCCGTGGGCTCGACGAGGGGCAGCCCCGCGGCCGTCGAGTTGAAGAGCATCTCCGTGTGCCTCGCCTCCCACTTTTTCCACGGCGGTGTGATCGTCGTGGGGTCGATCTTCACGTTCGGATTAAGGGAGATGCCGAACGACATGAAGCTCTGCGCGAATGCATTGATGAAACTCGTGTTTTTGAACAACGGCGTCACGATGCTGGGGAAGTAATACGGGACATCGTACGAGTGCAGTCCTGGGGGAATCGCGAACTCGGCCTGCATGTGCGTGCAAATTAGGTCCGACGAAATCGTGCAGCTCGGGATCTCCCACCTTGAACGCACGGCCGTGGAATGCACGAAGCAGGTAATAGGTGGGCAGATGAGAGTCGCTGGACAGCAAGCCGATACATGTAACTCTGTCCTCGCACGATGAATGGAGACTCACATACATTCTCCTATAATCGCGTTTCCTGGAAGAGCTGCGTGCCCAAGCCCGCGTACAGGGACCTCACTTTGTTAGCCTGTGCAGGGCCGAAGCTGGGGAACAAGTCTAACGCGTATTGCGTCGCATTCGCCGTATCGCCGGTGCTCTGATTTACAAAAGATGTTCCTTCAAACGTGTTCGTTACAGAGAGAAGCATCTCCTGGACGCAGTGAGGTGAGATTCGTTTGGACTGTTGGAAGAACTAACGCCGTTGACCGCGCCTTGCAGGAGCGATGCCGTCGGCCGCTGTGTGATGAAGGATCCGTCTACGACCGGGACGAATAGGTAAGTGCCGTAGAATCCCGAGATGGTGATCTGGGTGTTGGCCGTCTCTAGAGCAGTCGCGTTGACGGCTTGGAGGCAGGAGAACGCGTCGGTGGCAGAGGTGCAGCTTCAAAGCATGTTATTCGATTAGTACACCCATTAATTTGATATCTTACTTTGCTTGCACGACGACCTCGCTGTATAACAGCTGCAAATTATGTCTTTAGAAAACATCACAAAGGACGAGGTGAATCGCGCACCTCGGGGATGCGGTGGTTGTACTCGTACTGCGAGGGCAGGAACGTCGAGCTGGTGATCGCACCCCTGAACAGCTGAGGTTGCGTCTTCCGTTATTGGCCACGACGTGCTGAAGCACGGATCCCGCGCCTAAATTGCCGTCGATCAGTTTCAATCCGTTCTCACCAGCTCGTTCAGACACACCTGCAGATTCGCCCCAGATTGTGACTCTCGCCGGATCTCCCCCGAATTTGGCTATCTGTAAGGCCATACTGTACATTCATGGGTGGACGATCGGGCATTGCAGAACGCACGTGTTTATTAACCCATCTTAGCGCAAAGTCTTGGTCGACTGAGGATCGCGATGTCAGAATGGCACAACAATGAAAGTAAGCGCGCGTACGCAACCCAGCATTCAGTGCCCCATTTTTCTTCACCTCTGCACCGGGGAGGAACCCTGATATACAGAGTTTCAGAGGGAAGCCTTATTCTTCGAAAGTAATTTCGTACCGAAGACGCCGAGACGGTATTGAATAACGACGACGACGATTCCTCGGTTGCTTTGGTTGATGACATCTTCCCCGTCATACAAACTGGCCCGGCCCGCAACGTATCTGCCCAAAACTTCATTCGAATCGGCAAGCGACGGCTATAAGTAGACGCACCCTCCGCCGCATCAGTAAAACTACACTGTTGTCTTTGACGTCTTTTGTCTTTGAGACTCGTCTTTTTAGATCTTCGTCTTTGGGAGGGCATCTTTGGTCTTTAGCTCGGCGTCTTCGGACGTCTTGGTCTTTGACTAAACTTCTTACATCTTTGGTACGGATCTTTGATATCCTCGGCACCAGGCACATAAGCAAAGAAATCTGGGAAGGGATTTTCACAAGTTGAGTGTAAGGTAGCTGTAGAACTATTCCGTCCACTGGATACACGAAGAGTAGTCGACGCCGTCTCTGCACAGTGACGTAGAATTGTTGGAAATCGTCAAAGTCATTCAAACTCCGCTGGTGATGATCATTTTGATGCAGGGCACATGGCGCAATCTTCTCGTTTGACGGCATCAAATGGTTGGTTGCTCTCTCCCCTCATCACGTCGCCTTTCTCCCCACTCCCCGCCCTCCCTCCTTTCCCCCCTTGGTCCTCCGTAGGCTGAAGCGAAGGGTTCAGTGCATGCAATGACTCAAGATCTCAAGTTGACTGCCCGCAATGGCCCAAGGTCTCAATCTACCTCAATGCCAAGCCGTTCAAGAGGCTGCCCGCAACTCTACTCCGGATCTGTAGCTCTCTTCCCTCACCGCGTCGAATTCCCCGCCGTATCAAGCCCTCCCTTTCAAGATTCTGTTGCATCTCGCTACCTGTGGCTTCTTTCCGCGCTGCGTCGCATATCCGCAGCCTGTGGCTCCCTTCCGCGTGCATGTTTGCACTTGAAGCCGCATGTGGCAACTCATTTTGTTTACTAATTTCTCCAGCTCCTGCACTGTCTTCCTTGTTGACATCCTGCCCGCAAACAGCGTTGACCCGGAGTAATTTGGGTAAGCATCTACGATCGATGATTGGACAGCCGCTGACTCTGTCCTTCTAGGCTTCCTATCTGTAGCCTGCAAGTCTCAATCTTTCGCCCCTGCCCCAGGAATGACACCCTCATACAATGTACGCATGCTCAGTGGTCCTGATTTATCCTATTTACACTTCATCACAGTCTTATATCTTGTGCGCACCACGTCCATGGTTCGGCACCGGAATTTCAGCTCGCGAGTACTCAGAGCAACTTGGGGTACATTTGCTTACTTCAACTTGTATTTTTTACGCCGAAATATATATGATTTTCCCTCTCTTTAAGTGTCCTTGAAAGTCTTTTGGCGTCTTGGAGAGCATCTTGCCCAAAGATGTGTCACGTCTTATAGGTCTTTCTCAAGATGTATGTCTTTGCTAAGACTTTGGACATAGCTTAGCCAAAGACGTGCGTCTTTGGGAAAAAACACGTCTTTCGGGTTTTTGACGTCTTGCCAAAGACGCCAAAGACGTCAAAGACAACAGTGTAGTTTTACTGATGCGTGAATCCAGACAAGCACGGGGAGGTCTTTGACCGGAGTTCCTGCGGTGTCGCTCGGGTAGTACACACTGCCATACATGTCGCATCAGAGAATAGTTTACAGTACACGAGCGGCACGCACTTGAGGAACAGACAGTCTTCTGTCGAAATAACGACCTCAGCTGCGCGCGTTTCCAGCGGGTTCGTTGGTGCCAGGCCGTTCGCGTCCACGCCGTTGATCGATGCTTGGAAGCATTGGTTCGGCTGGACCGTGGCGTCCTGCAGACCAGTCTCATTCCTCGGCGGCTGTGGGGCGCGGAAGCGGAAATCGCCTCCGAAGATCTGCGATTAATTTTACAAGCCAAGGACGGAGAGCGGGCGACAGACAGACCTAGTGGTGCCGCCGCGTATCGAATCCCCAGGAAGTGGGATATGTTGGCCGGGGATACCGTGCCCTGGTATTGCACGTAGCCAAGATCTACGATGGGTGCCTGGGCTCGGGCGCAGAGGACCACGCCCGCCGCGACGAACATTCTGCGGAGTTGGTGTTGGGGAAACATTGCCGAGAAGGTCAGCGCGACGCACGGGCTTTATAGGCCCGCGGATAGTATCTCTTTCTACTCCCAAGCAAGTGTGACACGTTCACCGTGAATAGACAGGTTGCGCAGGAGCCACGGAGCCACCCCGTGGCTCTCGGACCGTGCGCAAAAATAGCAGGTGAGTGGCTCAAAAGAGCCACCCACGAGTCATCGACGTCATAATTTGGCGGTGGAGCCACTGGTTTGCGCACGGTCCGAGAGCCACCCCGTGACTCCGTGGGCTCCTGCGCAAACCGTCTAATTGCTAGGGTTAGGGTTTAGGGTTAGGTTAGGGTTAGGGTTAGGGTTAGGGGTTAGGGTTAGGGTTATAGGGTTAGGGTAGGGTTAGGGTTAGGGGTTAGGGTTTAGTTAGGGTTAGGTTTAGGGTTAGGGTTAGGTTAGGGTTAGGGTTAGGGTTAGGGTTAGGGTTAGGGTTAGGGTTAGGGTTAGGGTTA
>JARJLF010002851.1:0-27733 GCA_029378395.1 Mycena leptocephala
ACGCAGACGCAGACTTCCATTGGCCGAAAAGTGGTCTCGCAGGTATGTATTGTGCTCAAAGGTTTGCTCACTAGCTTGCCTTAATTTTCCTTTATTAGCCACGCTGTCTGCCAGTTGAAAATGATCTTTCACGTTGTTACGGGCAAAGGTTTTGTACCACCAGCAGGAACCGATCAGTTCCTCGCGTATGTACAGCGATTCGACGTCGTGCATCAGACGGATCCCGATTCCGGAGTCAGGGGTCTTTTCCGCGACCCAGCCACCACCATGTACCACATGAAGCGGGCTCGGAGGACAAATGGCTCACCTATGGGTGATGTCGTCCCGCTGGAGCGACTGCGAGCAATTGTTGATTTGGTGCCTCGGTCAGGAAAAAAAGCGAACAAAAAATTGACTTATCAGACCATTCTCAACTACTGCGACGACTTTCATTTAAATCATTTTTATACTAAAGAGCTCTTCTGGGCGTTGACCCAATAATGATTGTATATTACGCATGTACAGCCTGCCAATAGAATCAGAGTTTCGTGCGACTCATCCGAGTTGAATTTTAGTTCAATTCTTTTGAAAGTATCGTGGTCAGCTACTCAAAATGCGCACCATTCGCGACCGCCTAAATAAGTAAGAACTGGGACCTGTATATAGGACAGAGCTACATATCACTATATCTTACCCAGTCGACACTACATAGTACTACATAAAAGCCCTGGCACTACATAGTCCTATATACTACTACATATAAAGCCCCGGCACTACATAGCACTACATAGCACTATATAGAACCAGGCCGTACTACACGCACTACAAACAACTACAAGAAAAATCAGGATTTGCTGATGTACGACGCGTCCGCGGAGATGACTGATGCTTGGATACAAGGGCGTCAGTCAACAACATAAAACAAAACATTGGTTATGCAGGGCACTCACTCTGACCTTGAACCTACCGTCAGGATACGCGACCTCAAAAAGGACAGAGTCAATTTTGTACTCGAAAATGTCGACCTCGCGTGCGCACCCTCCATACCACCCTCTGGCGTCTATTGACGGTCCTCCTTGCTAAGATTCGCCAACTCTTTACGGAGGGTCATGATGGCGGACTTACCCACCATTGGTTAGCTATGGTTTTCTGGCATTGGTACCCGCTCTTACCCCTTCGTCCCAGCAATTGACCTGGTCGAAATTCAAGCCAATACGACCGTCCTTCCTGACGAATTCATTGCCCATCGCTTAGGAATGGTGCCTCTGGTCAGCAGCAATTGCGAAGAAGGGATACGATACAACAGGGTGCGAGGCTTACTCCCGTGTCCGTCACACTTCGTACTAAGCGTTCGCAGGACTGTACCTGTATGGCGGCGTGTCAATATTGTTCTATTCAGCTCAAACTCGACGTTGCTTGCCATAACAACACGACTATGGATATTACGAGCAATCACCTCGAAGTTACGAGTTATCAAAGTAACGATTTCGAGCAAGTGGGGGAAGGAGAAGCCGGTGACGAACCCGCAAAACGAGGAGAATATTTTGGGCACCCTGTTGGCAAAAGTATGTCTGTTGACCAAACCTTTCTGTCACTGACGATGTTTTCAGACGACCCCGACGTCGCACCGGTATTGATATGTAAGATTCGCAAGGGACAAGAACTGAAGCTTCGGTGCATTGCGAAGAAGGTTCGTTCGTTTTCAAGTCGGTTGCGGTTCAACCAACTGTCTCTGTTTATAGGGCATAGCTAAAGAACATGCGAAATGGTCGCCGTGTTCGGCTGTATCCTTTGAATATGACCCACACAACAAACTACGGCACACGACGCACTGGTTTGAAACGGACGAACGGGGCGAGTGGCCGCTGAGCGAAAATGCTTCCGAGGAAGAAAACCGCGGGACGACGAGGTTTTGACTTTAACGCGCAACCGAGAAAATTCTATTTCGAGGTGGAGACAGACGGCAGTCTTGGCCCGCAAGAAGTCGTTATGCAAGGTCTAGCGGAACTGCAATCCAAGCTGGCGCAAATCGTGCTTGGGCTGAAGAAGACGGAACCCGAAATGCTTCCCGGCGAACGTGTTGACGAGGCCCAGGGCGCACCCGCGGATTCGTGGGGTGCGTCCGGCGGAGGATGGGGCGGGGGGGATGGAGGCGGAGGAGGGAACACATCAGGCTGGGGGAGCTCTAGCCCCAATCGAGCAGGGGTGCCAGTGCATGGGGCAGCGGCGGCGGGTGGTCAAGCCCAGCGGCTCCTGCTGCTGCTGGGTGGAACGTGTAAGTTACTTGAATGTAATCGTAGTTGGGAAAATAAAAGCAGGCGGCCCGGGTGGGGAAAATCTAATGTGGGACTATGACAACACTGATACACGGAGTTTGCGCTTGTCTGACTCCTCGAAAGTGGAGGCACAGGGGTAGGGAAATGCCCCTCTAAAAGATGCTACAGCCAAAAGGAAGCTTGTCTAAGGCTACCGGCATAGTTCCAGACAGTGGTGGAAATAAGTAGACAACATTTACCCGTTTAGGGCGAGCTCGGCCCGAGTGGGGGCACTGTCCAAGGGGCAGTCTTGATGGAGACGGAGACTCCTTTCCGTCCAACGTTGGTGCAATGGGGTCACAGAAATATGAAGCAGTAGACCCTGTTGATCTCCAAGCCGGACCTAGCAGAGGCCACAACTACCCCCCCGACTACTCCCACATGTCTATTCCTTTATCCAACTTGTCCCCCTTGAGCTCACGAGCAAATACACTCCGCCCCGACCCTGCACTCCGATACGACCCAGAACGCGCTCCTGGCATGCCGACAGGCTCTGGCTCATGGAAGAAAATAGAACATTCTTATCAGGAGTTTGACCCAGCCAGAGACGCGACCGAAGCCCATCTCGCATTCGCCGACGGAGACATTCCGAACAATCAGGCATGCTCTTTTCGCCGCACCTCTTCTCTTAGTAACCATATCACTGAAGGCGTCGAAGCTATACAATTATCTCCTCAATGTCTCAATTGTAAGGACCACAACATTTTTTACCTGCGGTGTCTAATCTACAGAAAGGTGTCGCGATGGATAGTGTTCATTGTCCCGGTTATGGTATGCTCTTCTGACGCGCTTTATTATCAGTTCTCTAACTTGTACCCCTCTCAATATAAAGGGCATCATCTGGATTCCAGGAATCATCGTTCTAACAAGCTCCAAGTCAAGCACACTTCATCAAGCCCAAGCAAGTTTCCTTCTGTCGGCACATTGCCACTGCTGATCATTGGCGTAGGTATGGGGCGTCGGACTTCTATGGTGGTCGATCTGGTTGTCTGTTTGCTGGGGAGGTAAGTGTCATTTATTTATTTATTGTACTTGTCTGACGGATTCAACAGGTTGGTGGACTGCTTTGGCGGCATCGTAAGTCCCACATTAACTAGAAAAGCCCCACTATTTATGCTGTGGAATAGAATGATTCTCCCCCGTATTATCCGACGGACAATCGGTGTCATTGCTGTTGGAACCAGACGATACCTCGATTGGTTGCAAGTGCTCCATCGCTACGTTGCTATCTTTCTCTGGACATTGGCCATTTTCATATCATACAATCCCCTCATAAACGCTCGACAAAAGTCCGCTACCCCAAATTCTGTCAAAATCATCGACCTTGGGCAGAAACTCTTCTTTGCCTTTCTCGTGTGCGCCGCGGTTCTTCTTTTTGAGAAGTTCTCAATCCAGTGGATTGCTGGCTCGTACCATGAAAAAAGCTATGCAGAACGCATTGCAGACCAAAAGTTCGCTGTCAAGTCATTAGTTACACTATATAGGAATTCGAAAAACGTGGGTCGGCCGGACGCACTTCGCGCCGACTCCGCCAAGGATGCTCTTAACCCCCGACAATTTTTCAAGAGGGCTCTTGAAGGGGTGCGCAATGTGGCCACCACCACGACAACAGCCTTTGGGAATGTTGCATCAGGTCAGCCATTAACGAATTAAAGCTTGCGTAATGGCTAATCCCTTGTATCAAGAAATAGCGGGTTCTTCTGTGCTTCAACCCAACTCTCCGCAGAGTATCGTTCTGACGGCTTTAGAATCGGCGAATCAATCCCGGCTGCTTGCCCGCCGATTGTTCTACTCGTTCGCCAAGCCCAACACAGACTACATGCTGGTCGAGGACGTTGCTCCGTTCTTTCCGACATCGGAGGAGGCAGACCTCGTCTTTGCACTGTTCGATCAAGACTCCAACGGTGATGCCTCGCGAGATGAGGTCGAGATGGCGGTGATGTGTGGTCTTTTATTCAATTTGTTTTCTTCATTTTAACAACAGGTCAGGGAATTTCACCGGGAGCAGCAGTCTATCGAGCATTCGATGCAAGACTTGGATTCCGCAGTTGGTCGCCTGGATAACATATTCATGAGTCTTTATGTATGTGTATTTGTGACAATTTCGATGCTTTACTCATATCGCCCACAGGTTGTCATTGCTATTCTCATTGTCGCGGTTGCGCTCGAGGCCCAGGTGGCGACCCTCGTTACGAGTGCCGGGACTCTTGTACTTGGGCTATCCTGGCTCATCGGCGGCACACTAGCCGAGGTCCTGACGAGTAAGCAGCTGTTCCTCTGAGTCTAAAGCCACACTAGCTGAATGGCTATAATAGGTATCATCTTCCTCTTTATCAAACACCCCTTCGATGTGGGCGACCGGGTGGTCATCAACAGCACGAGCTATACCGTCAAAGAGGTTGGCATAGCCGTTCGTCTTGGGCATTCCTAATCACAAATTTAGATTCATCTTTTGAGCACGATATTCATCGATTCGGATGGTGGCTCTGTGCAAGCTCCCAAGTACGTCTTCATTGATATGATTTTTACGGTGTTGTTTATTTCACTTGTTAGCACTGTTCTTAACGGCCAAGTGCGTGAATCCACTGTTATGCATTTGTTTCGTTTCTCATTCACACCAACTAGTTCATACAAAATATCCGGAGAAGTCCTCAGGTATTAATCAACTCTAATTTTCTGAAAGCGTCGGTACTCAACGGTTTTTAGATGTCTGAATCATTCACGTTTGATGTCAATTATACAACTACGTTCGAAAACGTCGAAAGCGTAGGTTTCGTTGTTCAGTGGATTGAACTCTCTCAACGTCGACCCTTAGCTTCGTCAAAAAATGTTGACTTTCGTCACTACCGAGCGCCGAGACTTCCATCCTGCATTCGACATCGTCGTCGTCGGTCCGTTTATATTGATTTATTTCCGCTTTTCCGCATCCAACTGACTTCTGCGCAGATTTCCCCGAACAGGCGAAAATGACATTGCAGGCGGACATAAAGTATAAGAGCAATGGGCAACAAGGGGCACTTAAAGGTAGTCGGTCATTACTTGTCCCCAACAAGCTTACCGACGGGCATCACAGCTAAAAGAAGAAACAAATGGCTATGGTACTTGTTTTCCGATTTGAGCAGCATACATATGGACTGACCTCCGGGAAGCGCGCTCAAAGCTGCACTAGCCGAAGTCGGAATTTACGGGCCGTCCGGCAATCCTCATGCTGAACCGGGAACGCAGCGTTATACTGAAGTGCCTTGGCACGAGGTTAAAACTGAAACCGACAAGGCGAAACAGAAGACTCCAAGTGTTCAGGCGCCCGCGGGGGGATGGAAATTGAGTGGAAAGGACAGTGTCATTCGTGAGTTTGTGCCGTGCCCGTTCGTGCAATTTTCTCATGAACCTCCTCCAGTTGACGGTACAGATGATATCTTCGGCGATCCGGATGAGGTATGCATCGTTCTTGGGGATACGCGCCGCTGAACAAACCATTTCCTGCAGCTCCACATGACTTCGCCCCGCCGACAAGGTGAACCTCGGCAACCCGTGACGATGCCCACCGCCAGCACTTTCATACCACCATCTTCCTCTTTGGGACCTCCACACTGATCTTACCATTACATGCTTGGGTTAATTAGTCCTGTGTGCAGGCGCACGGGGTGATAACAAGGGACTAGCTAGTATATATTAATCGTCTCTCCTGTGCTTCTGGAGATGAAGGAGGAGGGGCGGACGAGTGTCGCTTTGGCTTTAGGATTAGCACGACAATGAGGCCAAAGATTATGAGTAGTAATAGGAAAATGCATTGCCGCCTCCCGGTGTTTTTTTGATACCTACACGGAAGTGTCGTCAGCTGCAGCGGAGATTATAAGGTAAATCATGTGTACCCGGTCGCGACCTTCAACTCTCGGACCGCATCTTCGACTTGGAACGCGGTCTGCTCTATATTATATTCCACACTGTCCAAGAGCGTTCCCTGATCAATCACAAGTACTGATAGGTCTTTGAAGAGCTCGGCAAGTTGACTTATGGACTTGGCGATCTCGGTTAGTTCACGATCGCGAGTGGTGAGGTCTTGTGAGGGGTCCGCCTGAGAGAGGGACTGCACTTGCGTATGCGCCTACAGTACAAAAAACAACATGATCCGTGGATAACGAGGAGAAAAAACATGGCCGGCAAGTTAATGAAAATGTAAGAATCCGAATATAACGCGCAAACGTACAGCAGCTGCCACATCGTCATCCACAGCGGACATGCCCTCGGATCCTTTGAGGGATATAGTGCCTGACGCAATCAGTAGATCTTGATTCTTAATCGCATGACCTTGAAGTTCTGTACGTGCGGATTGTTAGTAAAGAGACTCGAATGTTAAACCCGGGGTGAAATGAGCCCCATGATAAAATCGATAAAAGAGATTATCGCAAGAGAAGACAAAAGGCAGAGCAGCTCTTCCGGAACTTACTTTCCATGTAGACGCGTTGTTTCTTTCGAAAAGTGGCGCTGAGATCTTGGACCTTTGCAGCCAATCCGCGTTGAACATTCTTAGCGGCCAAAGCGGCATGCGTTGAAGGTTGAGCATCCGGGTGTGAAGGCGGAAAGGAATGCGGCTGTGTTCCGATGCGCTGGATCAATGCCTGACACCGCCGGAAGTCCTACGAGAGATAATCAGCAGAAAAGTAGGGGAGATGGCCCGATGAGGGTTGACTGACTTTTGTAATGTCTGTCGTTATGCCTTCAATTTCCCGTTCCTCCAGAGACCGGTCCGTGAAGCCGGGGAGTACATGTTTTGCGTGCAGTTTCTCGAGGGCAGTGACTGAAGTGAAGGACGAGTAGGTAAAGAGGGACGGGGGAAAGAAGACGCGCAGACGGACTCTTTGCTTGAGTATCAGCGAGGATGTCCTGTACTTGTTCCGAGATGTCGACCCTGGAAAGTTGATGAGTTCCGAGAGGCTGGGTGACAGAACCGGCAAAAATAGGACCATTTTGGAGGGGGTCAAGATCTAGAGCAGTGTGACCAGGGGAGGGGGGATAAGACCCTCATGCTCGTCGTCTACCCCAGCGTACGGGGACTCTGGATAGGACCTAGGACGCGAGAGACGGGCGCGAGAGTCTCGAGAGTCACGGTAGGAGAGAAAGAGACCTGTTCTGCTTCTGACCAGGACATCCATAAAGTTGCAGACAGTGGTCCCGGACACGCCTCGCCATCACTGATTTTGGGTCACGATGTCTCGAGCGCTCCGTTATAAAAGTCGGGACAACTTCAAGGCAACTCAGCCAGCTCCACATACCCTCCTCTTTCCCCTCCTCCTTTAATTCCTTAATTCTGCGCTTCCTTTCCTCGTCCCTCCATGTGCCAATACGACACGTATGCCTTTTTCTCGTCCGCAGTCTGTCTTATTTAATTTGCCACAGGTCCGGCATCCAGTAAGCCTTTCCTCCTCTCTATCCCTCTTGCTTATTTTCCCGCTAGGTATGCCTGTGGCCACTACCAAGTGGTAAGACGCGTGCCTGCGCATCTTTTACGCGTCTGATCAATGTGATAGACGAGCTTGGACAGAAAGCATGATTGTGGCAGCCGCTACTGCACCAAGTCAGCCAATCATCCTCGCGAATGCAGATCCTTCGATTGCATTCAGGTGAGCCTCTGCAAAACAATAATTTCAGGAGGATTCCGACTGAAAATCGGCTATAGCACTATGGTCCAGACGCCTCCCAACGACCATCGATTTCAAGCGCTTACTGCAATCCTTGCCAAGAAGGATTCTTTTCAAACCTGCCCATTAATCGTCGTCGCCGGTAGACTCCCCGCCGCTTTCAACCAAATCTAATTTCGCCACACTGTACCATTGTATTTGTTGTCCTCGCTTTCTCTACATATTGTACGACTCTAATATTCCACATCTACCACATTACCTACCACTTTACCGCTAGTCCTACTATATCGTTTTCAACTGCCCGGTAATTAGTCCGGAATAACCGCTTTCGACAAGCCTCATTCTCTGCATGAACATCGACATCGCCCAGACCTTCATCTGTGGGACAAAGATCATCCAACACCCATCCTAGCAACCGATCTGGTTCGTCTCTGCGTTCCTCAACAGACCAGTAGGACTCCTCCACCCTCTTGGTCCATTCCTTGTCTCCCCATTTTGCATTTTGCATGACGCCGGTCTCTTCCCAGTCTCGTGTGTAACCTTCAGCATCAAGAGAGGGCGTCAGCGGCTTCAGTTGGCCGCCTCCGTTTACGCAACCGCCGGGGCACGCCATGACCTCGACATAATCGTACCCGCGCTCTGTCTGGCTCTCTTCCCCGGTCTTCTTCCCTCGCCGGACGACGCCTCGTCCAGCCAGGCGGCCCGCAGCCCCACTACCAACGCGAACGCCGCGTTCCCTGCCAACCTTTCGGACCACATTTTGCAGATTCCGAAAGCCATAGCATTTAGCTCCTTTGAAGACCTCGACCTGATCGCTTTCTCGCCGCAAGACATATTCTTCATAATCAGAATTGCGCATCGCTTTGATAGAAAGCACCAGTGGGGTCGGAGATGTGATTGTTACCTGGGAGATAATAGAATGCAAGTAGGACCCTGACGAGCTTCCAGGATGTGTAATGACCTCGGGAAGAGTCGAGGCCGAGATTGTTTGAGGTTTTTTCGCCAGGTTTGGAAGCGGCAACTCATCCAGTTCACCCTCGACCGGTGACGAGAGATGCCAGCCCTTTTCCTTTAATATTAATTCTAGTTCCCCGGTGGTTATAACACAGTCGACGTCTCGTGTTGAGTAGACTGAATTGTAGAAATCCGTCCGAGAGGCCTCGAGTTTCTTGTCGTAGCAAGGCATTACCGAAACATGATATATTTCATGCGGTCTGCGTGGTGTCAGCCGACATTCGAATCAGAAGAAATACATGGCGTACAATTTCCCCCACATTTGCCCCATCCAGTTCTTCACCAACGTCCCCATCACTTGTTGCGGGCTTTTCGTTCGCGCGATGAATGGCAGCATCTCAGCGTGTGCCTTCTCGCGTAGCAGATCCACCCCGGGCATGCGCTGGCGAGCATAGGTACTGACCAGTCGAAGACTCTGGATGAGCCCGGCGTTCCTCGAATTCCTTGACGTGTTCTCGAAGAGCCAGATGTCTAGCGAACGTGGTGTCGAAGACATGTGCGAACCCCAGGACGGATTCGCAAAAGACTCGAATACGTCGAAGGATTTGTCGGGGAGTCGTCGGAATTTTGGTCTGTGAAGACACCGACGCCGCTAAAGATGCCAGAGTCTGTGGGGCTATCGAAATAACAGGGACCTTCCGGTCGACGAATCCGTCAGAGCATTCGACTCTAGGAAGGTCAGGACTTCAGTGTGTGACTGGAGTGTTATGAGAACCGATTCCGCAGACGTTATACAGCCACTGTCGAGATCTTATAAGAGCCGAAGAAAACGTCGATGGAAACAGCATTACCTACAGGCTAGGCAATCGTTCAGACTGATTTGTGCTTGCTGGAGTTTTTTGCCCGACCCACTCGAAGTTGGTTGCGAAGAGGATCCTGCTGTCGGAACTTCATAGTAGGACCCGCCGGAATCGATATGTATCTCGGTCTACTTGGATGAGAATAAAGTAGGACCAGATTTTGTTTTGTTTAGCGCACCGACGCAGCTCCCAATTGTTTTTGAGGCTCTGGATTTGTCTGCTCCACCGGCTTGATACAGGCCTGCGAAGGGGAGATAAAGTCGTTGAGATCGGTAAGGGTCTGGGATATAGGTTCAACTTGGATATTTTTTGAATGGTAGCAGGGCATACCAGTGCGCCAGAGAACGCCATGGCGGTCTGACTCCAAGTGCGATCGGCTTCATTCGGCTCGGAGTTGGCTGACAGATCAATTGATCGAAGATCACGCCATCCAAATCGAGCCGCCAAAACGCCCACACCCAAATAAGTCCAAAAGCAAATGCTGTTTGCAGTCCTTTATTAACGAGAGTCTATACAATATACTACAGTGTACTATGCGTCCATGATTAAATCAAATTGCGCAAGTCCGGCAAATGCCTCTACTACAGTCCTGCCAACCCCAACATGCCAAGAAATAGAGCAGTAAAGATGCAAGTACGAATATTAGGTGCCAGCAGGGTCCCGGAGTTGGTAACTTTGGCGCCGGCCAGAATCGAGGGGTTAGAACTTCCCCAAAGCCCTATGTTGCGGAAATAAGTATGGGTGGTGACGGGGGTCGCCCAACTCGAGTCAGAGCCTAACGACCATCAGAAAAAAGTCAACGAAAAGAGGACAAAAAATCGAACCTCCAAAGAATGTTCTACAAGCCAGTGAGCGAATAAATTAATCGCATGTGAATAGAGCGACGCACGAGAAGTAAAGTCCGCCAGCCGTGACGCTCGAACTGGCGCGTATTTGCAGATCTTGCTGTTTGAAAGCCTGCACGTTATTGAAGCTGTTGAAGACATTAAAGAGGGGGCCAAAATTAGCCATTGGAGCAACGAACTAGACTTCAATGTTCCCATTTGCAACGTCTACAGGATTGTTGAGCTGAACGAGGAGAGTTACACGGTTCCATCTGAAAAAATTGAGTCGATGAAGCTAAAAGAGCTAAAAGTTACCTACTGTCCGCTGTCGAAGGTGAACGAGCCTCGGGAGAGCGATATGCCAAAGTCATCGTTGCATTGAACACTCTTTTCTGAACATAGGCCGTTTGGAGAAGGAATATATGCATATGCTAGGTGAAATTGAGACAACGAATGAACGTCTTGATGAAAAGGACACGGACCTTCGCCGGCTCCGTTGACTCTCCACATGATTCTGGCACTAAAGCAGTCGAGACCGGTGGATTCATTACCGCCGCTGCAGCCTGTGGCGCTCTTTCCACCTCTCAGTCCCGGAAGCTTGCCTGCAACGAGCGAAGCAGAAGTTAGAAAAGTGATGGTGTCCATTCCAGAGAGACTACTTGCCGCCCTTGACCCAATTGAAGTTCTCGTCAAAGGCTACGACTTGGTCACCAATTACCCGCGTTCTAGAAAGTGCATGCCTCACCGACTTCGTACGAGAGCATCATGGACTGAAAGCCGCTTGATTCGGTCGTATTCCACAAATTAATAAATTGGGCTCCTCCGGTATCGCCGGAGAAACTACCCTGCGGATATGTTACCTGAAGAACAGGGCCACTAGAGTTGGTGGTCGCTCCAGGGGCAGGATTTGGAAAGGGGTTGTCAATGAATGCAAGGTCCGATCCCCCATTCTGTTCCCACTGATTAGACGGACCACTGGCGTTAATATGGTATTAAGCGTGCCTGTATGCGGCCCTTGCTGAGAGACCAGTCAGAGGCCAATAAGGCCTGGGCGTCACTGCTGCTTGCTGTTGCGGTCGGGAAGGGTAGAGTAGTACTAGAATGGACAGAGCCGGATTAAAAAATGGGCGTCAATTGAAATAATTTGAGCATTTGCCTTGTGGTCAGGCTGAACTGAGCGGCCAAGCTCTCTGGAGTCAGGGTGTCTGCGACTACAATAGAAGCGACAGAAAGGACGAGGAGTGAGTTAATAAACATTGCAGAGCGGGACCTGCCCCCGTCGTAAAGTAAGGTGAGTGTCGTGAGAAGGGAAAGCTGCTGGCACGTGCACCCCGCTAACCTAACTTACTTTCATGCAGACGACCACTACGAAGACTCCTTATGTTCGGTCAATCTAACCGCCACGAGCGCAGAACAGAAGAAGCAAACGAACCTCTTCTCGCGGATTCCGACAGTTTGGTGGATGACCAAACCATATTCAAGTTGGACTCGGATGACGAGGACGAGTCCAGCGCCCTGAACCACACTGGTGACCGGCGTGATCATACGGTCCGGTTCGAGGAGCATGTTCAGGTTATAGGGCCCCCTCTCCGGTCGATGCTGGCCAGCCGCGAAACAGGTGAGTACGTGATCCAAGTTTTTTTATGTTTATTGAACATTATCTTAGAATTTGAGCAGGACACAGATGAGCTCGACGAATCAAACGACCTGGAAGATGTTCAGGTCCGCGTCCCTCGAGGATACACGGATAGTACTATGCCTCTCCTTGTCGGTTTGTTCGATTCTTCGGCTTCTCGTGGCCGCGTCGACGCGTCCGTCCCTCTTCGAAGAACGAACGGTGAACCGGAAACCCAGCAAACCGACGTTGACCTCGAAGAACTTGCTGCCAAGCGTATTGCTGGGGGCGGCATTTTCGACTCGATAGCTAATATGGCAAATTCGATATTAGGAGCTGGTGAGTTTTCATTCTTCTCAAAGTCTACCTCCAGTTGGTCATGATATTTGCCTAGGAATTATCGGTATAGATTCCAACTCTGTGTGTAGTTCTCATCTCATTTGTGCGTACTCCCAGGTCTCCCGTATGCCGTGAGCCAGGCTGGATTCTTTACCGGACTTTTCTTGCTGGTTGTGCTGTGCGGGGTCACAGACTGGACCATTCGACTGATTGTCATAAACGCCAAGATGAGCGGAGCCCATTCCTATATCGATATCATGAACCACTGCTTTGGTTCCAGTGGCCGGGCGGCGGTATCGTTTTTCCAATTCGCGTTCGCCTTTGGGGGTGAGTTCATCTCTCATGAAGGCAGCACTCATTCACCTTTTCCCACAGGCATGTGTGCGTTTGGGATAATCATTGGCGACACCATACCACATGTCATCCGTTCAATATTTCCTCGGTTGTACTCGGTACCTGTGCTATACCTCTTCACGGATCGCAAGTTTGTGATCGCACTGTGCACCATTTGTGTATCCTATCCCCTTTCTCTCTACCGTGACATACACAAGCTGTCGCGGGCGTCCGGCCTAGCTCTCATCGGAATGATTATCATCGTCGTTTCAGTTCTGATAGAAAGTCCCAATACTTCATCTGAGCTGAAGGGCGATCCGGCGAAGCGGTTTTCCATCATCGAACCTGGCATATTCCAGGCAATCGGCGTTATTAGCTTTGCCTTTGGTAACTCGTGTATCTCAGAAGTCAAGGATTATCCACTCACAACCGTCCAGTATGCCATCACAACTCGCTTCTCATCTACGGAAGCCTGCGGACCCCGACACTCGACCGGTTTGCTGTTGTAACGCATATTTCAACATTGTTGTCGCTTGTTGCCTGTTGTACGTTGGCAATATCGGCGTATGTCGTCTTCACCGACAAGACGCAGGGAAACATATTGAACAACTTCTCGGCAGTAAGACATTCCTTTCTGTCTTGTATATTGGCGTTGAAAATAAAATTCCCAGAATGATACACTGATCAATGTAGCGCGTTTTTGTTTCGGTCTAAACATGTTCACGACTCTTCCGCTGGAATTGTTTGTGTGCAGAGAGGTACTTCGTGGACCGGAAACCTCGCATGCCGTATTAATCTTGCTATAGGTCATAGAACAATATTTCTTCTCACACGAAACATTCAACATACAACGACACGTATTCTTCACGACTACCATTTTGTTTGCGTCGATGCTAGGTGCCTTCACTTCTTGCAGCATCCATGATTATATTTACTGGATCCACAGTTGCACTAATCACCTGTGACCTGGGCGTCATGCTTGAAATTACTGGCGGTGTTTCTGCAACCACCCTTGCCTTCATTTTCCCGGCGAGCTGCTATCTCAAGCTGACGGATAGCAAAGCCCCATGGTATAGCCGCTCAAAATTGCCCGCATATGCGTGCGTAGTATTTGGGGTCACTGTAATGACCATTTCCTTGTACTTGCACTCGGAAGACATGGACACCAGAAGGAAGTGCGAAGATTTGTATTTAATCCCATCTAGAAAGGACACCTAATATCTGGACAATAAATTCTTGTAATTGTTAATGCGCTACAGCATTTCTTAATCCAGGTATCATGTCGAGCTGCTCAATTCGCGCTCCCCTGGCCATGCTTTCCACTGCCGACAGCGGAGAGACGTCAAGTTCCTTGTATGTACTCCAAACATTCTCGACGACCTCCACTGGTCGCTGGTTTGGAGACACGGAATCCACGGGATCGCAAACTAATAGCCAGAGGGCGTCATAGCCTCCCGCTATGACAACAATTAATGCAGCTTGGAGTAGGCAACAAGTGACCTACCTCCGGAACACCTCCCCCAATAACACCAGGCTGCGAAACGCACAAATCCAGGAGCTGTGTTTGCTCAATTGGCTCGATGGGGACTCCGGACAATGTCCCCATCTCTCTCATTTTGCTCCGAATAGCCTGTAAGAGGGTTAGCTTGGTATTTATTTCTTGTTTGTTGGGACTGGCCTGCGATATTCGGTGAACCTCATCGAAGGTGGACACAATGGTTTGTTCGGCCGGGGAGCTTCTGGGCTCAATCAACCACTTTCAAAGTCAACCCGTCAGAAAACGACGAAATGTAAGAGTTCGAGGGTACCTCGGCAGCTTTGGTGATTGACAGAAATTTCAAGCATTTTTCGTAGATTGCGGGGTCCCGTGAATACTGTTCTTTCAATTTGAGAAGAGTCTGTGCCAAAGATTGGTTTGAGGCATCAAGCGATGTCCAGAGGGCATGGGCTAGTTGGGTGTGAGCGTTGGAATAAGGAAAGGTTGGACACCATACCTGTCGCGCTATCCTCCTTCCGCCATTTGAGCACTTTTCCTACGAGGGACGGTGTATCACTCCCGGCATCTACATCGGCCAACATCATTCGAGTGGAAGGTGGAAGTTGGAAGTTTGCTATGTTATAATTCCAAGCTTCATTTGACGGAGAGATGATGGGGAGTAAGAGCTGAGACTTGGACTGGAAGATTCATGAGGGGACGATCGCGCGCGATGGAGTGGCTTACCGCGTCATCAGTCATGAGTTGCTGGAGGACGATGGGGTCAAAGCGGGTGTAAATATGACTTCCAAATACAGCTGCAGAGACGTCAAAACCGCTCCCAACTTTGCCTTGTGCCAAGCAGTGAACGTATTGGGAAAGATTGTGAGCAAGTCGTCTACCCTCGCTCTCATCATCTGCAAGATCGGACGGAGTTAAGATCGAGAGGTGCAAGAGCAGGGAGGAGATCAGAGATGTAATCAAAGCTGCAGAGGAGCCGAGGCCAGTCTTGTGAACCTGCGATAATGGTACGCCTGTTGGAACGAAAGGCGGTATTTGACTGAGAGAGGCCAGAGTACGGGGAAGTCCCAGAGAGGCCAGCTATTTAGATGTGTCTCAGTAAGAAAACTTTGTACTGGCAAACGACAATACCTGTGCCCTCTGAGAATAAAAATCATTGTCGCCGACGATGCAAACGTCGATGCCTGAGGATAGTATGCTCTTGAAATGAGAAGCGCCTTTCATTTCACAAGCTAGAGATAATATGCTTTGCAATGCCAGATGCACAAATTTATTCTTGCTCGCACTGGATGTACAGCAGAAATCACCATCGCGCCACGCAGGAATGAGGCGCCTTACTTTGTTGGCAATTCCTCGACCAAAACTGAAGGTTCAAGCTTCACAGAGTATACCCAAGTGCAGATAAGAATTGCGGGGATCGCACGGTGATGAGGCCGTCTCCGCTAGCCGAAGTCTGAACGACCGTGTAGAATCGCGAAGAAGTGGAAACGACAACTCCAGCGTACGCCCGATCGAGCACCAGATAACCTCCCGCGATCAAGACCTTGCCTGGAGAGGAGACAACCGTCGCTTCCATAGTACACAAGTCGAGAAAAGACAAGTCAAATCGGATTAGTCAGCGACCATCTATTAATAAAAGTACAGCGAGCAGCTATCTACATTCTCTCATTCTCTGCCACCCTTGGCTAGCCACGCCTTTTGTTGGCCACAAGTAACGTTGGTGCAACCCGGGCACCTGAGACCGAGCTGGACACTGACAGGTCGATTATTTTGCGAATAATCACGGAGATGTTGGGCAGCAATATCCGCAAGCGCCTTAATAAAAACCGGAGAATCATTCAGAGATTCCGCTCTGTAAACCTCGATGCCATGCTGTTCTTTTGTCAGTAAGGCCCACAGAAATAATAATACCCTGTACTTCTCTGGCTTCTTTCGCATACTCCAAATCGATCTCATACAGCGTCTCGATGTGGTCGCTCGTGAATGCGATCGGCACTATAACCACTTGCTTCTTGCCCAGGCGTGCCAAACCTTTCAGCGCAGCTCCGGTCTGCATTCCCATCCACGCAGAAGGCCCTACTTGTGACTGCCAGACCAAGCGATACGGGTTGGAATTCTTTAGTCTGCTCATGACAGCCGAGACGGAAGTGGCGACCTCGAGGATATAAGGGTCACCGCGATTGACCACTGACATTGGCAGAGAATGGGCCGAAAATAACACGACGGTTTCGTGACGCGTTTCAACTGGAAATTTGGCGAGAGCCTTTTCGATATTTTGGGCAACAGACTACGGGAAGAAGAAAGATTGGTTTGGTAAATGGGATTCTGAAGGGACGAGCCTACCTCGATGAAGCCGGGGTGAGTTCCCCAGCGATCAATAACACTCCATTCGATTTCCGGGTCGAGTTCTCCGGCTTTGCCCTTTCTGAACAGCTCGTTCAAGCTGCTTCCGGTCGTACTACAGCTATACTGCGGGTATTGGGTGAATGCTATAGCCCTTTTAACGCCGTCGGCTTTCATTTCGCGTGCAGTTTCGGCAGTCATTGGTCGAACGTATCTGAATGCGACATACGCCTTGTGCGGGGCGGTCGCCGGGTGCAGCTCGTCAAGAAGGCGGGCCATACCTTCTCCCTGGAGGCGAGTGTAGCGAAGAATTGGCGAGCCGCCTCCAATATCGGCATATTGCTGCTCAATTTGCGGGGTTCTCCGCTTGGCAATGTAGGGTGCAAGGAAACGTTGGAATGGAAGCGGTATAAGGTCGCCGTCAAGAAAGAGATTTTTGAGAAAATCGTGGGTTTCTGGGACCTGGAGACGAGACAATGAGCGACTGCAAGCTAAAAGAAACAAGTGCGGACCGTTTCCGGTCCACCCATGTTCATCATGACGATTGCTGCGAGACTATTTAGCGCGACGTGTACAATTCACAGCTGAAGCAACCAACCTGTGGGGCTAAAAATGTCAGGGAAAGACACGGCGAAGCGAACGATGCCCACCTTTTTCCGGCAGGGGAGGCATACGAGCGAGTAAGCGAGCGCGACAAGGGATTAGTTCTGCGCAACATGGTGTTCAAGTTTGAGCAACCGGCGCGCTGAGACTCGGATTTATATACCCGCAATTGATGTTCGGCAGATCCGTGGGAAAAAGGATACATTCGTGAGCTAAATTACATAAGTACGGTGTCGGCTACAAGAAAACAAGAGGAACCGGTCGTTCGTCGCGGCCATGGCTATGTGGAAACTGCCATTGCCGTAGCGCAGGATCAAATCGTGAATATGGCGGGGGTGCCACATCGTCCAGACCTGGGAAACAACATTAGCCCCTATTCACCCCAAGTACTATATCTTCACTTTCTCGTCGTATCGCAGCATCCAGACGCGATATCGCCCTATTGCTGCTGCTTTCAGATCGTCGGACGCATAAATGGTAGCCAAATAATTACCACCGACGTGGTTGGCTCGAACTGACGGAAGATGATCGTGTGGGAGGCAAAGACGGTCGAGGATACAAAACTTGCAGAACGCTTCTCCGCTCCAAGGTCTCGTCTTGGGACCGTCGCCTTGTGGGCACCATTGTCTGTACCGGTGAGTTGGATCATAAGTATAGCCGCAGGCACTTCAAGTTCGATGCATTTCTGCTCACCACTACGTTGGGTGACTGGATGCTCTCGTCAGAGACTATTTGCAACGGCTCGCATTCAAAAAACGCACCGGACCAGCACTGGGCTTGGTTTCTTTCGCGTTAAGTTTCTGCTTGATAAACTTGAAAAGCATGGCGGCAAGTTGGAGGCGTCCCGTTGTCCCTGTCTCAGATTGCAACTTTTGGTAATGCTAAGATCACATGCTGTGGTCCAAGCGACATATACTACCTACCAAAAAAACCCCGCGCTAAACTTGTCTAAGGATAGTAAACTAGTAATATATTTGGATTGTAGGTGGATACAAGTACAATAAATAACGGAAACATAACATGGGAACCACAAATCAAGAAGTGCGTCGTTCCTTCTTGTTGCGTTTCGCCGGAAGCTCTACAGCTCTCTGACAAACGGGACAGCGGCCGGAAACGTCTGTTAACCATGGATCCAAGCAAGTTTTCTGAAACGCATAAAACATCAGCAGAAGAAGATATAAGAAATAAAACCACGAACATGAAAGACGTGACCACATGCTAGCAACCGCAAGGGTACCGCTCCTTCGCCCGCATCTTCGAGTTTGAGTTGGTTTTCCGTCTCTGCAGAATTGTTGGTCTCTACAGGAACTTCTTGTATCGCAGGAGTGGAGGGGGTCGACTCTTCTGTAGATGGCGGTGGGGCAGGTGCGATGGGATCATGACCCGCTATTCGTTTAGGCTCCTCGAAATCCATCAAGCAAACTGCACAAGCAGCACGATTCCCTTCCAGAATAACAAATGGATATCCTGTATGCTCCCAATGATCCTGCCACGTCTGGGGTTCCCCAATCTGGTGAGGTGCCCTCTCCGGAACGTCGCCAGGAGGTGAACTGGAAGACGTGTCTTTGTTTCCCCGCCGACGAGACAAAAATTTGAAACGCCTTTTCGGCTTCACAGTCGATGGGGCTGATTTAGGGGGATAGGAATATATTGCTTGTGGAATCGGCATGCTTCCCGGAAGAGCATCGGGTGGCGGCGGAATATACATAACGAGTGGGATTCGGTCGACAACGGAAGGACTCAGCTTCGCGACGTCGGGCCTACGTGATTTAATCAATGAAATTCTGTATCAATGCACCAAACCTACCTAATCATGGTGGGATTCTGCATCGGGTGTCGACCAAGGCACATCAGGAAGACGTTCCAGAACAACTATAAGAAATTAGATAGGCCGGAAGATCGCTCCAACCAGCATCTCACAAAGATGATCGGCGCAATTATGAACACCACGAAACCCAAAATGATGACTTCGAGCACTACCAGGTACATGATGCACAGAATTCCGAATGTGAGCCACCTGCGAGTCACCATAAGCCGCCAGACATATAGAGTGGAGAGAGGCACACCAGAGATGAGGGGACGAGAAACGACAGGTGTGAATCGACGTATATTCCAATATGTGTGCTAGGAATGGATCAACGGCAGGTCAAGTATAGCGCTGCTAGCTCACCTGTGAGGAACCAACTCAGAGTGATTAGCGATGAGAGAATGGAAAGACTGCAAAAATATATGGATCGGCGGAGGATCTCCCCAAAATGATGCTACCCACCGAGAATAGAGGATGGTGTGGGGGAGGGCAGGCACTTCAGGTGGATTGGTGGATGGCGAGCCGCCGGTGCTGGGAGCAGACGAGTGAGGTTGGGGGGGAGCAGTCGCCGGCGCGGGTCGTGGTGAACCGTCTGTTGCATTCTCTAGGTCTTCTGCATTCGCGTGACTGACGTGGAAATGCTTTTAAGAGGAAAAATAACAGACGTTCGTCCGGAAACTTACATCTTGCGATCTCTTAACCATCCCCAGTATGTGAGGCTCGACGAAAACACGACGCGGAAAACATAAATGCAGGACCATGCTCCCAGTCTGGTACACGCAGCCCACTCGTTCCTACCTGGCACTTGATGACTGCGGATAAGTTCGTGTTCGGACGACGCAAATAATAACATCCGCTTACTCGTTTTGCTTTCGGAGTGTGCGGCAATGGCGAGCATAGTTATTATCAAGACGATCTTGACTCATCGTTAATCCATGTTGAGAGCGGAACAATTGCGACGGACCTGCACAAATCCCCACGCCAAATTGTACCAAAGCGAAACCAATAATTTCCGAGAGCGAGATGCGCCACGACCATATCCAAAGAAGGTCATTATTCGGCTGTACATGGAAACATTGTGGGTAGGCAAGGGAGCCGCCGGCGGAGGTGGGGGAGGTGGGGCTGGTAAAGCGACTGGACCATCCGAGTGCTCGAGTATGGGAAGAGCCGTTGATCGCGCGCGCTCGATTACAAGTCCAGCACTATTGGGACCCCGATTCAATGCAGGAGGTACGGTGACTGTGTTCAGACTTGAGGGCGCGTCATGGATCGGCAGATTTGGATCAAGCGATTGGGCGTGGCTCTCCGAACGCCTCGAGGGATGGAACAGCACGGGTTCAGGGGATCGAAGAGTGGAGGAGGCTGGCATATCGCCAGCTGAGCGAATCCTGCGCAAGGAATCCCGAGCGTCTGCCATTGTGTTGGGTGAGAGTTCAGCACAGACGCCCCAGATTACTAGAACCGGCGCTTATTGTGAGAGGCGCAGCCGGGAAGCTCGTTGACGACGTTGAAGTCACCAAGGTGCAGCTGTGGACAAGCGACACGATAGTTCTCGGCAAGCCGTACTATTGTATGGTGTTGTTATTAACGGCTGCTTGAACGCGACTCGGCTATTTTAAGCGCCTTGGGGCTTCTGCTAATTTAATACAGCTGTAGATCCCTAAAAATACAGTATCATGCCAGTGAAATAACAATATAAGTCATCGACCAGTGAGATCCCGCCACAAAGGAGTGAGCGCCTGTGCTACCGTATTCGCGGCTGATTTATCCATCAACAATTGTACGCCGCGATTTTAACGGCCACGTACCAACTTCCAGACATCCTCTGTCGGCCTCATCTGCAACACTCTTCAACAGCCCGCGAGACCTCCATCTGTCGGGGTGGAAACGACGATGGCTCTTTTCGACGAATGTGGCAAACTCTACAACATAGTCAGATAAATGATCCCATTTAAAGATGCAATATTACCTTGCGAGCGCAAGTGCGGCTTGACAGCGGTAAAGAAGCCTTCCACAGCCGCCCAGTCGATGTCTTCGACAGATAATGAGACGGGGGAGTGGAGGACAGGCCACGGTACCACGTCGAATGTCAGAGGTTCGTCTGGAGAAAATTTGGTCGAGTCAAAGATATCGCTCAGTGTCTTGTATCGCTCGAGCGCCCGTTGGGTGGTCCAAGGCCCGTAAGACCAGCGTTCGTTTCGTTGACGTCTTTCTCGTTCACGCCGGGCCCTCTCTTCCGAGCTACGTATCCGTGCCTCCTCTTTCGCCTGGGACTGCTGTCGCTCTCTCTCCATTCTAGCTCTCCGTTCTTCGTCCGCCTTCCGTGCTTCGGCAGCACGACGTTCAGCCATTTTAGATCGTTGAGCCTCTTGCTCTTCCATTTCAAGTCTTTCTCGCTTCTTCGCCTCCTCTTCCCATAGCGGCCTATCGGCCTCGAGTTCTGCAAGTTTGCGGCGTGACTCAGCGATAGCTGCCATCCTCTCCGCCTCTGGATCCAACTCCGCTGCCAGATTATCCTCGTCACCACTCTCCGAATTTTCCGAGACATCTTCAAAATCTATGGGATCTCCTTCTATGTAGTTTTTTCAATGACATCGTCAATTAAATTCGTCAATAAAAGCCGCTGCGCACCGTTACTGGGGCCGGCATGGTTGGGCACCTCGGAGTAGATTTCGCTTAAAAAAAGTTGATACCTTTGCTGTTTCCGGTGATTTAATTCCTTTTCTCTCCTCTCTCGCTTCTGTTTCTCTCGCTCGAGTCGCCGAGTCTCTAGATCACGTTTAGCAGCACCTGGCGAGAAGGTTCGAGTGCGTTTTGACGCATTAACAGGCGAGTAATTGACTGTGTTGCGCGCGGAGTACTCCTCTTCGGGCGAGCGATCGAAATACTCGGGGTCGTCTTGTGTGCGGAGAGAATCGAAGAGGGATGACACTGAATCGATGTTCAGCCAAATGCGAAAAAAATGCACTAAACACACCTTTACGTTTGCCTACGATGTCGGGCGTCAGGTTATCGGGATGGTGGGACTGGTGGGATTGTAATGTATCTTGGGTCGAAAAGTCGAAGAAAACGTCCTCGCCAGTCGCAAGCGTCGCAATCTTTTCTGAACGTCGCGCGCCCTTCTCCCGTCGCTCTCTCCTATTCTTTTCTATCTCTTCCCGAAACTTTGCTCGATCGCCTGGCCCCGACGACCGCCATCTGTCAGGCAGACCCTCGTCGTCAACGACCATGTCTGCCACCTCGTCCTCCTTATCCAGATGGAGAGTCTTCGAGGGTGGCATCTCCGGACATGGTTCAGCTGAAGACATGCGGTGCTTCCCCAAGGGTTGTCTGCCTTCCCTGGGTTTCGGCGCGGCCACAGTGATCACTGTGACTTCGGGCGGTGCGCGGACATGGCAGTCGTATGCTGGGTCCAATTTGTAGATGTCCCACTGGTCCTGGGAGCATTCAACTAGTTGTCTAGAGCGCGTCAAACGACGAACATGAGCACCAGATTGGGGACCCACCCGCAAAGTTCGACGACGCGAGGCCAATTCCCTTCGTCAGTGATCCCCTCGTCCCAACGAGCTTTGGGAACGAAGCGCCATGAAGATTCGCCAGCACAGGTAGTTTCTGGACGGGATGAGATTAGACGTGTTTTCAGAATTATAACACGACCGCACCGATAACGACGCGTTTTGGTCGGTAAAGCTCCTCGTTCAGCGAAAGTGAGCGCATATCCCAGCCATGGTCGGCTGAAGCGACGCGGGGATCGAAGCTTGCGAAGGAAAGGGTGGAAGAGGGGCGGCGGAGGAGTCTTTGAGGTTGCGTACTATCCAGGACCCCGGGCGTGGTCCCAGAAATGCGCGCTGGAGTCATATTTTGTCGTTTGACTCGACTTGAAATAAACAAGAGCTTTGAACAAGAGTGTGCACGGGTCGTGTTTGGATCAGATGGCTCAGGCGTGTTTGGCTGTACCCTCGAGTCAAATCGACTAATTAGCAACTTGACTCTGGAGTTTGAACTGACTCGTTCTTGGCTATAAAGTCCTGCCGTTCAACGTTATCTGGGGATTCCCTAAGATGACTACCCTTCGCACATTTCAGGTCTTTGAGCCGTCCACATCGCGGCGTCCCTTGATCTCACACGTTCCTCAGAACGAAATTGACGAGCATAGTCGCGAAATCGCGAAACAACGCGCCGTCCAGGCAGTGGCTGAGAAGGAGAAGGAAAACAAGAAGCCCCCAGCCTCCAAGGGTAAATTAAAGGACGAGGCCCTTGATTCTGCCGCAGCGGTTCCCCCAGACACAGCTGCTGGGCTCTTAGAAATCGAGGAGAAGATTCTTGTATTCATTCCATTTCTTGCCCTTTCCATACCTCTGATAAGCTTTCCAGACCGCATTACTATCTAACGCTCCTGCTGATCATGACCTGGCCCGCGACTTGCTGGCTGGCCTACTTACTCAACATTCGGGCGAGTATGTTTTTCGAATAGGATTACAACCTCCACACGCCAAGTTATTCGCTGGAGAGCTCACCGATGACGTCGAGGGCTGGACAGGTGTCTCTCGTACTGAGCAGGAACTGGACGTTATCCAGAAAGGGATCCAAACAACAGTGGAGGAAGTAGGCGGCAAGGTGTGGTGATACGACGCTTTCATCATCAAATGTCTTACAGCACTTCCCACAAGACATCTGTTCTTTTTGAGACCCGAACCGGACCCCACCCGCGACTATCTTTACTATTACGGCTCCCTCCTCCAAATGTTTCTCTGACACCTGAGGTTCGGTGCGCGGTGGTTGGCAATGTGGACAGCGGAAAATCCACCACTCTGGGTGTACTAACACGAGGTATGGTAGGGTTCCACCCAATGGTTCTTGTCCTAATCATTTCCAGGTGCTTTGGACGACGGTCGAGGTCGCGCACGTGTAGGACTGTTCCGGCATAAACACGAAATTGAAACTGGCAGAACATCTAGCGTCGGGATGGAGGTGTGTAATATGTCGTATCTCCGACTGACATACTAAAACGTCACCAGATCCTAGGCTTCAGTCCCTCAGGAGCCCCCATACTTCCGAACACCGCCAATTCGACTGACCCGGACGTTATTCGACGTGAGAAGTTGGGCTGGGAAGAAATATCTATTCAGGTAGTCTCTTTAGACGGATTCGACACTCCTAACCTCGTTGTTTACATCATCTCTACAGGCGGCCAAGATTGTCTCCTTTATCGGTAATAACTATGCGCTGTTTGAACGAACACTTCTCATATACTTAACCAGATCTCGCTGGCCATGAGCGATACTTGAAGACTACACTGTATGGTTTGACGTCAGGTAAGTGTTGACCACTTATCGCGTTGGTCGAATTCTAACAGTAACAGGGGCACCAAGCTGCGTGATCTTAATGGTCGGTGCCAACGCTGGCTTGATTGGAATGTCCAAAGAGCATCTGGCCATAGCACTTGCCCTCAGCGTGCCAGTGGTCGTTTGCATTACCAAGGTATTTAATTTACCAAAACAATACAAACTATTTATTTACGATTTATGGTCAGATTGACATGACGCCTCCAAATGTTTTAGCGGAAACCATTAAGCAGGTCACTAAGATCCTCAAGAGTCCTGGTTGCAGGTCAGCGCGTTCCCGTTTGGCAAGGTAAAAATCAGCTGATCGTGATCTAGGAAAACCCCGGTATTCGTCAAGTCTGTTGAAACGGCGGTTGAAATATCTACGGCTTTTGGGAAGGACCGGTCAGCTCAGGCATTTATCCAAATTTTTTGAGACTAATTTTGTCAGGTTATGTCCGATATTCCTTGTGTCTAACGTGACAGGCGAGGGGCTGGACTTTGTCCGTTAATTGCTGCGATCTATCTCCTACCTCCGTTGACTCCACAGCAGGTCCGCACTTTCTTGAATCTCCTACCGTCCAGCGAGGCAGATCAGGAGAAATTCGCTGTCAACCAGCCCCTGGAGGTAGGTTATATGATATGATAGATGTGCCTCTGTGTTCTGACTCGCGCTTTAGTTCTCTGTGACAGAGGTTTGGTCTGTTCCTTATGTGGGAACTGTCACCAATGGTGCGCTCTTTTCTCCGCGTTATGCGCGTCTAAGCAGTGCCTTTCGATAGGGATCATAAATAATGGGAGTATCAAGACCGGAGATGCGGTCCTTCTCGGTCCAGATTCCAATGGCAATTATCAGAGCACCGTCGTCAAGAGCATGCAGCGAAAACGGTTAGTGCGTCCCGGGCGGCTTTTCCTTATTTGAACATCCGCGCAGTGCCAATGTTACGACGGCCGAGGCCGGCCAGTGCGTCTCTTTGGCGCTGAAGCGTGTGCGCCGGGCTGCAGTCCGCAAGGGGATGGTCCTCGTACACAAGACTGATACCCCGCCGAAAGGTGAACTGATTCTGTTGGTGTCTTCTGCAGGGACTAACTCACTTGCTCAGCTGTTCGACAGTTTGAAGGCCAGGTTTTGATCTTATAGTGGGTTGCCACGTGTAATTTGGCCCCTTGCTGATTTGTTTCCAGTCATAATACCACGTTACAGAAGAACTATCAGGTCTGCACCTTTCTAATTTTTATGCCCATCATTTTTACCGAAATACATAGGCGATGCTTCACTGTGGCGTGCGTGATTGCATTTTCACTGCTTGCAACTTGTTAACTTTCCCAATTTTCCCACCAGGCCGTCCGTCAAACTGTTAGAATCATCGGAATGGATGCGGCATGCTTGCGCACAGGGGATCGGGCGACTGTTCAGTTCGAGTTTATTTCTCATCCCGAGTTCATCAAGGAAGGGATGAAGCTCTTGTTCCGTGAAGGGAAGACCAAGGTGAGGGTTCTCATCGCTTCAAATACAGGCAGAACTGATGGCGTCACTCGCGCGTCAGGGCCTTGGGGTGATTACTCGTCTAATCCCACCACCATGATTATATTTGCAGCGAGATTTTTTCTTGATTTTTATCTTGTCATTATTTCAGTGTAACCTGTACATGTGTACTTGTGTGTGTACAATGTTTTTTTTTGTCATTTGAAATCGAATCCGAATTGGGTAACTTTGTTGAATGAATGATGCTTCCTGCCTCCGAGTCCGTACTCCGCAGTCATCTCACCACGTTCGACCTGGTTACTTGGCTTTATTTAACTTCCCCGTTACCTAATAATGGGTCCGTTCCTTCGCCCGACAACGTGCCATTAATGGTAGTCCGGGCCAGACCGAGAGAATTATCCCAGAAGGAAGCATCACTGTTTCTAACGCGCGGGCCCATGGGGGCTTCATACGGCCGTGGAACGGACTCAAAACACTACAGGTAAACTCTTCGGCATGGCTTCATCTTCTGGCTCCCAGCTGCCCGTAAGTTCTGACAATGCGGAAATGTGCCAAAGTCTCACCTTGGTCTAGTAATCGGTGCAGCAATGTACCGCAGACAAACCAGCTGGGTCGGTTCCATAATTTCTGACTCGCCTTACCCTGGAACGTCCCCGTCCCCGTCTTTGCAACCAAGAGTATGTAACATGTCCACTTCTGCCTTCGAACCGCTGCTCAAGTCAGTCAGTACTCTCTTGGGCCCGACCCAACAAAGTGGGGCTGTTCTCTCGATCTTCAAGAAGTCGATCCGGACGACGAGCTTCACCGACCTGAAAAAGTCACTGGCATTGAGCGCGGAGGGCATCCGCTGTCCATCCGGGGTGCAACGAATCTCGGCTGCCTTCTCATCGTTGTTGCCGGGATATTGGCGCTTTTGTGAGCTACTTTTATTCTCTTTGTCCCCGGAGCCCTAAACCTTGATGTAGTATTGGATATCCAGTATTATCTTTTGCTTCTTCGCGGCAAAATCCAAGCTCTCTTCTTGGCAATCTTGGGGGAAAAACGGTGAGTTTGGGTGCTTTTCTCGACTGCAGCGCCTGATGCCGCTCCCTCCCCCTTTCAAGCCACTGGACAAGTGTGTACTCGAGAAAACTCCTCTTTAGCCGCCTCATCATGTGCAGGTACCAGGCATACCCGGAAATTGGGGCTTAATCGACGCGGAGACACCAATTGATGCATATAGCAAAACCTCATGGGTAGGAAACGAGGAGCTACAACTCGTGTTTTCCGACGAATTTAACACCGATGGTCGCTCGTTTTACCCGGGTAACTTTCTTTCTACATCCCGCTATATTGACACTGAATGACTTCAAGGGGATGACCCGTATTGGGAGGCCGTAGACTTACACTACTGGGCTACGAATAACATGGAAGTCAGTACTTGCCATCCCCAATGCTACATAACCCTTAATCTGTTTTGCATCGCTAGTGGTATGACCCTGAGGCGGTTACAACAGTCAACGGATCCCTCGTCATAACCCTCTCTCGCAAAGAAACCCACGATTTGCACTTTGAAGGAGGTATGATCAAAATATTTCGATTTGTGTCTTGTCTGAATAGTAATTACTTCAGGCCTTATTTCTACCTGGTGTGTTCAAACATTTGCGTCGCTACCTTTCGACTCACTCCCGCGTTACAAATAAGGAACAAGTTTTGTTTCACTTCTGGATATATCGAGGTACGTTTCAACGACAAAGAGATACCACTCTTAACACGGCGGGCAGACATCCGTGAGACTTCCTGGGGCGAACAATATTCTGGGCCTCTGGCCTGCTGTA
>JARJLF010002852.1:0-27715 GCA_029378395.1 Mycena leptocephala
GCTCCAAAAATTCGGCATGCACAGCCTGGTGCAATTTATCCCCCTCCTTCTGCATATCTCACTCTTGCTCTTCTTTGCCGGTCTCGTCGCATTTCTGCATCCCATTAATGCTGCACTCACCGCCGTGGCGGCTGCACTCCTTGGGTCCATTATAACAGCCTACATATACCTAACGGTGCTACCTATGTTTTCTTCCGACTCGCCGTATCGAACTCCACTGTCAAATATGGCCTGGGTACTCTTTCGCCGGTTCGGGGCTCCATTATGCTGGGGCAGAAGATCCTCGCCGGATGAAGAATCCAAAATGGCATCCGGCGCGTTGAATTTGGCCAGTGGAAGCATCCCGACCATGGTTGAGATAATGATGCAAGATGCTGTTGAAAAATCACGGGAACGGGACGACCGGGACGGACGAGCAATGGTGTGGACCATTAGGTCTTTGACGGATGATAACGAGCTGGAACCATTTGTGGAAGCCCTTCCCGATCTCGTATGGGGTCCCAATGGAAGGCGCAGAGTACATGACGATATGATCAATATGCTCCTCGAAACCCCCGATATCCGCCTAATATCCCGCATTGAAGGCCTTCTTCGTGGCTGCGATAGCGGACTTCTTTCCGAGGCTCTAGAAACCCGCCGTCGCATTTCCTGTATCAAGGCACTATGGGCAATCGCGCACTTCTCGGCGTCGAACGCCGTGACGCGGAAATCTTTCCCGGAATTCGATCATGCGCTGTTGGCGTCTTATCTGAGCTCCATGAACACGACCCCTACAGTCAGACACCATTTAACATCTGCCTACGCAGTTGTCCGATGGAGTGGATTTGTTCTCTTTCGTCCCTCATCCATGACGCTCTCGGGGCGCTGGCGAGCGTCGCAAACACGTCCCTCACACTCGATCCCCGCCCCTCCCTGAAAATGGTTCAGCGCCGAGCCGAAGACCTTATACACGCAATTCAGCGATCGTCTCTCCCATCTTCTCTCCCTCGATCTTCCGACAATAATTCAACAATCTTCCGACGTCTTAACATCATTCAACGACCACGCATACGATATTCTCACTGAATATCTCCGCAGTTCAGCCGACCTGGACGAGATGCCCATGAATTCGAAGCAACTTCTTCATGATCCAGCAAGTCTGGGCGCGGCCAAGCGCCGTGGCCGAAATCAAACTCAAACAAACATTCAGTATGCTCGTCGACATCCATTCAATACGATACGCCATTGCCCGACAGTTCACCCGATAGATATCGGTGTCGACACGATACTGCACCTGCTCCAGGCTAACCCAGAATGTCTGGACACCGCATTTTTCCAGTCCCTGGTCCAATATACGTCCAATCGAAAACAGACCCAGGAAATACAGACTCGGATGTTTTTCAGATGCGATCCAAAATTTATAGGGTCTCTTCTTACAAAATGCCTCGTGACCTCTCGCGGATATCTGACAGACCATTCATTATTCGCAATATGGGTGTCCTCCTGTTCCCCGCCGGGGGTACAGTGTTTGGCTACTTTTGATGATGAGGCTTTGGCGGCGGTTTGCACTGCGCAGCAGTCCTTCTTTTCATCATGCACCACTGCCGTCCTCAAAGCACACATTGCAGAACGTGCCGCTATACAGTTGCCAGTCCCACAAGACAGACTCACGGGCAGTTTTCAAAGTCCTGCTTCGACTGCGGTCCCTGACACCGCAGAGCAAGGGAAGACCGACTGGTTTGCGATATTGGTGGAATTTTTGGAATGCCGCGATGCGTTCCGTGTGCCCGACTCCTGGTATGCTGATAGGGAGGCTGAAACGTTCAACTCTTTGATACATTCTCGGCCCTTGAACGGCACCTCCTACTCGGAATCTCTGCAACGTCGGTTTGCCCATTCTTTTCTGAACATACTCACCCAGGAGTCTATGCAATCGCACGCGGAATTGATCAATACGATGGCGAATTGGATTACTTGGAACGGCGGTGGAACGGTGCGCTTACAATACGTCTTGAATATGCTAGTTATAGCGTGTTGTGGAAACAACACTAAAACCACACAAACAATATCTTATCACTCCCAAAAGACTAGCGCAATCCTTAGTGAGTTCGGGTCCGGACCGTAGTATGCGGCCAGCAGGTTTGGATTGTACAGTTAACAACGAAACAAGTACTATGAGGCACTAACAAAGTCCCCGCGGCACTTCACTTGGCAAGTTACAGCAGTTATCTTTCCGCCGCGGCGTTGGATGAACGTTTGTATGAGACGGATACAAGAAGGTAGTGACTATAAAGATAGTTCTATCACTTCAGGGCAGAGTTTGTACTTGGTGTTCACAAAATATCCCCAGCAATGGCCGATTCCAATTGCTATAATGAGGCAAGCTGCTTCTTCCTTGGCAATTCTCTTTACTGCAGGACTCTCCCGTACAGTAGACCTAAACTTGTCCTTGTTTAGGGACGTTTCCTTCACTTTTATAGTAACGGCTTAAGCGTTGATTGCAAAGTCCAACTAATCGATCCAACAGCTAATGACAGGACTCTCCCTGACGAGTGTGAAGGCAAAGCAGCTGACAAGTCACAACCAATTCTCAGGTGGTTAACCGTTTGAAGCTTAACTGATGAGTCCCTTGCTTGACAATTTGAGCCAACAACCAACTTCAATTTATAGACAAGTTACAAACAGAGATAGTAAACGAATCTCCGCGAAATATGCCTGAGGACACCCACGCCGATAGACGGTGCGATGAACTGGCTGTATGCGGGTTCTACAGGCTGCTTTTATAGTAATAGTACAAACGAAAGGAGATAAACTAGATATAGTAACTGAGATGTGGTGCTTGGTCATGTAGGTTCGTTCCCTCGTGGTTCTTCGTCGATCCCGCATGCTCTTGGTGCCGGGAGATCGTCGGTTTTGACCCCCGCGGTCTATATTTGGTATATTGGCAATACCGCGGTGCCTTCCGCACCCGCAGTACGATGCCGCGCCGTCCTGGGGTTGAACCCAGCCTTTTCAATACATTCCTCCTCGTGCTTGTCTTTGGTGGATCCGGCCGCGGGCAGTGCTTGGCCCGCGAAGTACCGGAGTGCCTGAATCCGATCGCTAGAATCCGAATTAGGACTTGTGTGTCTTTGATTTGACAGGTCGCGTCGCGCCGCGGCGCCACGTGATCGTCCGATCGCTTTGGCAGTTCCCTGTCTTAGGGTAAATGGGTCTATGCTCGACCGCGGCCCGTTAGTAGGCTCCGGTAGGTTATACACAGTTATGGGACGCCGCGGTAGGACCGCGGCCGCTTTCCTCCATAATGTAACCGTTAACACAACTATGTCTTTGGCAGAGAGGCGCCGCGGTGGCACTGCGGCAGCTCTCCTTCGCAGTTTAATGTACCGCGCAACATGTCAAGTCTCGCCACTTCATCTATGCAGTCTCTGGGTCGCTTTTATAGGAATAAATCCCTTGAATAGGTTATAGGCGGTTATGGGTATATCTCCTTGGTAGTGCATTCAGAGTACAACACGCCGCGGCGTCACCGCGGTCGTGCTCTGAATACTACAGTCAGTAGTCGGAGCTCGCTCTGACTCTCCTTTATATCACCTAACAGAGTTCAGGTATACAGATATATTTGTATAGCACTGAAACTACCTTGCGCCTTTCATGATGTGTTTATAAGCGCAAAAATAGCTAGAGGACGTGCATTTGGTGTTGCGCCGTCTCAGCGTCTGGTTGGGGAGCGTGCCGACGTCGCAGGTGTCGTACGAGTAGGGCCACTGCGGTGCAGGTGAGCGTTCGTTGACGAGGGGGAAAAGGGAAGAAAGAGAAGAAAAAAGGGAAAAGGGAAAAGGGAAAGGGGAAAGGGGAAAGGGGAAAAGGGAAAAGGGAAAAGGGAAAAAGAAGAGCTAAAAAGGAAGGAAGAACGCGACCCACCATGCCATCGAGACTCGCACCATACCCCGCGCGGCCGAGGTTGCCCATTGCCCACACGGCGGGCCAGAGCCCGAGGACGTTGGTCGTGCCGGGGAGGGTGACGCTGGCGGTGAGGATCCCGCCCATGAAGCAGAATTTGTTCCAGGAGGAGATCATGCCGCCTGTCGAGGCGAGGCGCGGGTGTTAGCGAGTAAGAGGGAGAGGCAGAAGAAGGGAAGGGAAGGGAAGGGAAAGAGAACGGGAAGGGGAAGGGAAGGGAAAGAGAACGGGAAAGGGGAAAGGAAAGGGAAGGGAAAGGGAAGGGAAGGGAGGGGAACGGGAAGGGAAAGGAGGAAAACGCACTGCGGTACGACAAGCCGTGGTTGAGCGAGATATCGTCGACCTTGCTGAGCGTGATCTCGAGCGCGCCGTTCTTGGTCGTGACGGCCAACAGGTCGTACCACTCGAGGTCGCCCGTCTGCCAGTAGTGCAGGTCGACGGCTTCCCAGTATCTGCGCGGGGTGCATCAGTGCACCATTCATATGCAGTGGATGAGCGAGGAAGGAAGCCCAAAGCACGAAGCACGCACGGGTCGTCTCCGGGATAAAAGCTCCGTCCGTCCGTCTCGAACTCGTCCGAGAAGACGAGCTTCATGGTCTTGCTCGGGTCGTGGTACGACAGGATCGTGTACGCATCCTGGGGCGTGGCGACGTCGATGAGGGCCCAGCTGGAGATGTTCGGCAGGTTGGCGGTGTTGAGCGCGGAGCCAGTGGACGCGTTGGTGCTGCCCTTGTTCTTGTCCGCAAAGTGCCGCACGAGGGGGTACGCGACGCTGGCATGGCGAAATGTTTGTTAGTTTTAGATTAGATTTGTGGGAGACAAGGTAGGACGCACGCGCCGCCGACGATGATCAAAACGAGCACTACGAGGCAGCCGATGTTCATGAGCCCACGCCAGCTGAGGCCCCCGGCGCCGCGGCCTTTCTTTTCGAAGCGCGGGTCGTGCAGGAAGTCGTCTGCCTCCGGCTTGGTCGTCCATCCAGCGGGGTCCACGCCGATGTTATACTGTGTCGCATCTCAGAGTAAGTAGAGTGCAGATTGGATGGAGGACGCACCGGGGTCTTGGCACTGCCCGCCCTGCTCCCGCTCCTGCTGTGCTCCGCATACGGCCCGTCGCTCAGGATACTCGGCGCGGGGCGCGGGCCCTGGGCGTACGACGCATAGGGCACCGAGCCAGCGCTGCTGTGCGAGTACGCAGAGCCGACAGAGTTGCGCGGCGAGGCGAAGGGGTCCACGCTGACACCCGAGGGATTTGGCAGGTCTCGTTAAGGCCTTAGCCTTAACTTACAACACTGCGTGCTGACGGCGCGCCTAACTGGTGAAGTGGCTGGAGGAACGGTCGCAGTGGGGCATTGTGGTGAGCTCGCTGGGTCAGAAAGTCAATTGATTCGCTATTTATTTGAGAATGCAAACGAAACAAACGTCGATGTGTTATTTGGACAATATTTCCCGTCCAAACGCGCTAAGTGAGATGGAAAATGGTGAGTGTTGGAAAACAAAGAGGGTACAGTGACTCGTCACGGACCGTAACGCAGACGCGGCGTCAAGGCCCCAAGATTCACCATGAATGAGCTATCCGCGGCGATATTTACCGTGCAGGTTGAGTGAAGAGGAATCGAAGGCAGATAAAACAGCAATCCACGGCCTGTGAGCTCGCCACTGAATCGCGAATCTCGTGAACGCTCTGAAACCGAGTGATGGATATATACCAACGCTCGCCAAAGAGGAGGGAGACCTCAGCCGCTGAGAACGCAAACATGATCGTATATCAAATCCGCAACAAACGGCTGCGCAGTGCAAATTCCACTTCGTCGTCCCTGTACACGATCTCTCGAAAGAATGGGCCCTTTGCAACGAATGGTTGATTATCTTTTACGCGGAAATGAAACAAAAACACGTACGCTGTTGGTGGGACGAAAACGCATTTCTATCCCGAAGTCTGTGCAGCGCTCGCACAACGCGGCTACCCCCGAGTGCTCAGTGGATCCCGCCCAGGTGAAGATGCGCAGCGGGGGGAAAGTCTCAAGCTCCTCTGTTAAATACGCGACAGGTGGTTCGACCCCGCGGCCTTTATCCGCGAGGACGCGGCTGAATCGTTGCAAGGTGGCATTCGTGACAGCAAGGGCTGTGATTGTGCGCGGGATGGCAGCCACAACTCCGCGCTCGGGAAGGGTCTCGCACTCGAAGCGCTCGAGGCGAGCGCAGAGCCTGAGAACGTCGGGATTTTCCAGGCCCTCAGGCGCTACAAGAGAGCGGAGATGTGGTCCATGGGCAGACAGGGTGTCCTGCAGGTTGACGGGTGTCATGGCCTCTGTACGATGGAAGACTTCCAGCACCTCGTTGTCCGTACGATTACCCACGAGGAAGACAAGGAGGGGCCCTCCATTGACAAGCCATCTGGACTGCATTTTGAACGAGATTAGGCCCAAGCCGAGCGGCGACTGCGCCTCGGGCGTGGGCTGAAACTCCGGGATGCTGTGGACCGTAATATCGAGCATGCGAAGCGTCGGAATAGCAGCGAGGAATCTGAGAACAGCGGGCCGGCCTTGTGGGACCGGCGAGAAAGCCGGCATGATCAGGTCGACAAGATCAGCATTCACTCGCAGCGAGCGAATGCCGAGCACCGAGCTCCGCAGACTCGACAGCTCCGCGTCAGTGAAGGCGCACGCTTTGGCAGCGATGTAGAACTCGCGCAGATTTGACAGATTGGCGAGGAACGCAAGAGTATCACTGGGCTTGGCCGCCGTTTGCGGACACAAGACTAGGCGTAAGTAGGACATTATCGCGAAGCCAGCGAGACTTGGCAGTGTCGGCGGTGATGGTTTGAAGGAAAGAGACAATTGGATTATGAGAATCAAGGCTCCTAGTGTTGAATGCGGTTGTTGCAGCGAAATCGATAACTACGCGGCGGAATAGCAGTCGCTGGGAATGCCTCGACCAGCGCTGGCAGACAAGACTGCACGAAAGCAGGGTTGCGCGATCGGGGAGATGATTTGTTGGTACACTCAGTGGTACCGCCAATACGTCCAAAATCTCTTCTAAAGGCTCTGCAGGAGGGTCCTGCATATTGAATGGATATCCTAGGACTTGTCGCTTGTGGTAGAAGGAGAGAAGGCGGAGATCGTGATGCGATCAGTCACCCTGTCACGTTGGACTTGTGATTTTACTTACTGCCAGTGTTGAAAATTGAGTTGAAATTGAGGTTCAGTCGAGAAATCGGAATTCGGGCCTTGTTTCACTAATTTTCTCGCGGATAAAGACTCGAGGTGTACATGAAAAAATCCACAGCAGATCTAGCTATCTAAGAGGCTGTTCGGATCATCCTCAAAACTTCAGTTTTCGGAATTTCGAGAATTTACGGAAGCCGGATCGACTGGGCCACTGTCTCGCTTGTTGCTGGCGTGATTCAGCCCCTTCTGGATTTATCATTTGGGACCGAGTTTCTTCATTGTGGCCGTGGACCACCGACCCTCCCGCCCATCCCGCCGTTTGATACAAGGTCAATAAGTCAGGTATCAGCTCATATTAGAGAGGTTGTGCCCACACGGCATGCCGCTTTTGGCACTTGTGCAAAGCGGCATGCTGGAATTTTTCTTACTTGAATACCAGTACCTGGTTGTGAATTTTGTCAATACTGGTGTTCTATGTCCAAGTTTGTATATTTTGTGGATTGGTGGTAGAGTAATTATAAGCGCGAGAAACCTGAATTTGAGTGCGTCATTTCTTGCAACATTGCGGACCGTGAGACTTGGAGTAACAGATGACGTTGGTTGACGGCCGTTTAATGATCCCCAGCACAGCCACATGAACATCATTTCTTATGCACAACCTCAGAATACTTGAATTATGTGTTAGATCATAGTTTTGGAGTGCCCCGGGATGTCTTTTGACTGTGCCGCTTTGCACAATGCTCAAAAAGCGGCATAAGCGGTATGCCGCTCATGCCGCTTGGGCACAACCTCTCTATTCTGAAGCAGAAGCTACTCGGCATGGATATATTCACCTATATAGTTATCTCACTCCAAGTGCGCCATTGGCCAGTTCACTTTCCAAAACTATGAAAGGCAGTCGGGAATGAGGACGATGAGCAAGAGACCCTCGTCATCGACAAGCGCGGAGATCATGTGATTGGGAAGATTTCCGGATCACAGCGATGATTTGACAAGCGAAAGCCATAACCGAATGCCGCGGGGCCGAAATACTTCAAGTTTTGAAAATTGAAGTTTTGAGGATGATCCGAACAGCCTCCAAGGTAGCGGAATGTTAGGTGCACTCACGGTGCCGGAGCGAAGCTCCGGCGTATCTTGTTATATTGAAATACATTATGTTGAGGCAGTAAATCCATTTTTTCGGCGTGGCTTTGCGTGATGACTAATAGCCGCAGGCGGTCCATACGGTATTTGCGCCTCCGCTGTATCAAACGATTCCTGTACCGCAAAGTCGAACCGCGGCGATGATAGAAGCAAAATAAAAGTTTCGCGGGCCGTTCAACTTTATGCTGCGGCAATCATTGAATCCCCGCGAAGAGTGATTGACACTTGTCGTTCTTGCTGGGATGGCGTCAGAATGCCCATCCGTCTTGCGCAGCAACGAAAATGTTCCGCGGGGATAAATCTGCACTTTCACCGCCGTAGTTGTGAGATTCCTTCAAACCACTCAATTTGTCGGCGCCGTTCAACGATCATGGGCATTACAATGCACTCAAAGAACGGACGCATGATCCAGTTTCGGGCCTCGGCTTGGCCAACTTATGTAGTCGAGATTGTGGTACCGGTTTTCATAGCGCATCCGCTTCACAGCCAAAGGGTGCTCCGGCGGTGCGCACTGTCGGAGCCAAGGAGAAGCCAGTGAAAAATATGGAAAGGCTAGAATGGAGATTTTGATACGTAGGCGGGTAGATAGAAATACACCGTGTTGTACACTCGTAGACTAGAAGGCGACTACGAAAAGATAGCCACACACGGCAAGCCCAATCGATTCACACTAAGCAAGCCAGTCGGCTAACTCTGCACATCAGGAGGCACCCGTTGCCTCCTCCACTTTGATCCGTTCAAACTGTTCTCTGAACAGATTCATCGCCTGAAGCGTTTCTTCAAGATGTTGCACGCTGAGAGGCTCGCCGCGCCCCATCGCTAGCGAGTCCGCAGTAGCCACAGCATTCTTGATCTGTCGTCCATTAACCTGCCACTCCGCGAGTGTCGCAATTTGTTGGTCGGAGATGTCCTGTATGCCTGCCTTGAGAACAAAGGCACGCCACACCTGGGCACGCGAGGCCTCTGATAGTTCGGTAAAGTGCAAGGCGACATGAATTCGCGAGAGGAATGCCTCATCGAATGCTTGCACGCGATTGGTGGTGAGGAAAAGAATGCCTCGGTAGTATTCGACCTGGCGCAGACTGGGGGGATTCCATGAACATGTGTTTCGGTGAGATGGAGTTGAACAGGAGGTCCACTTACAAAACTGCAATCATGGCGTTACGGTCTGAGTCGTTGAGTGAGCGGCGTTTCAAGAAGACATCCGCCTGAACAATATGCCAATGAATTTCACGGAAAAAATGTAGCATGCCGAATGCGTACCTCGTCAATGAGTACAATAGCCTCCCACGCTGTCGCAAGCTTGAACGCAAGCGAAAGTGCGCCCTACACGTCCAGAGCGGCAGTGCCCAGGTCCCCACCTCTGATCACGTACAATGGCCGTTTAACATAATCACCCGTCGCTTCGGCAGAGAAGGTTTTGCCTTAAAACATCGTTAGCCAGTGAGGGGAAAGGGGAACTGAAAGAGGTCCCTTCACTCACCAACCCCGGGAGGCCCGAACAAATTGACAACGAGACCTGCCCCTTTGCCTTTGATAAAGTCGTCAAAGCCTGCCTTTTCATAATGCGCCGCGATCAAGGAGCGCAGCATATTCTTGTGCTTATCCGGCAGCACCAGATTTGCGAAGCGTCTGCGTTCCAGGACACGGGGGTGACCTATAGATTTGCCAACCTGGTCTGTGGTACAGACCGGCGTGGCTATGATATGCCCAGCCACGGGTGGCTATGCCACGACCCCCCGGAGTACCCCGGAGTGTATTCCCATCTCTCTAATCGCAGACTGTGGAACCACATTCTGCGATTAGAGAGGATGCGCCAGGATGTTGACTGCCTAAATTGGAAATGCCCGTAGCTCAGCTTATACCGACATCTGCAGCTTCGAAACATGTTCGATGTCTTCATGGTGCTTGTGGGCATTGAGGAATCCTTTTGCCGGATGTGATTGGCATGTTTCGAGGGGCCAGGATGCGCCAGGATGCCATGATGTCAGATTACATAACATTCCCAAAAGGGAAATCGCTTCCTATCGCCGCCCACGATGACGGGGCGATCAAATATTTTGCGAGGCAACATTCATAAGCTCCCTCTATCATACCACCAACTTTCAAGCCCCATCAAAAATGACACTTTTTGAACATATATCTTCGGATGGACGGGTAAATTGCGGCACAGGCACGTGAAAGTGAATCTGGCTCTCGAAGGCGCAGATGGAATGAAAGAGTCATGGGCAAGTGCTTTCGATAGGAGTACATACAACTTTAGTACCATAGGCGTTCGCTGAATGCCTACTCCGGGCTTGAATGCCTATCAGGAGATCGAACGCCTACTTTCACAATGAGCGACTATTCCGCTCGGCTAACACTCGGCTAACGTTTCCATTCGGCACAGTAAGTAGATGAGCTGATGCGATCAACAGCCTCTTTCCTCCTCCCACCACCATCTACCATCCCGTCGCTACCAGCACCAACCCGACCAAGCACCTGCACCATCGTGCCCAATACCGTGTCATTCTACGGCTTCCGTCGGCTCAACCGTTGGGAACAGAAAATGAGGAAGAAAGTGCATAATAAAAGGTGCGCGTGATGCCGTCTCCCTGCCGCCGCATGCCTTGAAGAACCTGCGCGTGTGTACCCCATGGCCCAGCGATGTGCGCACCCCGACTGTGCCCCTCATATAGTCAAGGGGCAAATCACACTCTCGCACTCTGCGCCCGGAATTCTGCACTACCTGCAGCATAGGCCGACGCGAATTCGACGAGTTTGATGCACGTTGGACGCGTTAAATGTGCGCTTTACCGAGGGCCGTGGTCCCTTATATACCAAGTGCTTAGATTTGGAGGCCAAAATTGTTTTACAATGGAAAGAATTGGGCATCACGTACATTCATACAATCCCCTGCAAAAAGTTCTCTTCACCTAAACAGACGGTAAGCTACGCGAGAAAGGACCCCTGGAGACGTAAAGATACGCTTGGTAAGGCAGAGATTGTGAAATAGGCATCGGTTTAAGAGAATAGTCATTCGTTACCGGTAATAGGCGTTCAGCATCGACAATAGGTGTTTGGGCCATCAATAGGCGTTCACGAACGCCTATGCTCCTAAAGTTGTCGTGCCTCTTTCGATAGCACAGTGGAATTGTTCGAATTTTAGAGAAGAAGTATTGAAATGACAGCGGGTATACGAAGAGGGTGGACTCACCGTGCGTTCTAGTTTAGTAACCACTGGTTCCATTCCCAAGTCTCTGTCAGATGCACAGCCACACGGCGGACAAGCACTTGTCGTTTTGCTTTGCCGTGCAACTGTCATTTGCACTGTCATTCACCGAGCGCTTTGTTCTGAACAAAGGGAACAAAGAAACTCAGCAAATGACTGTTGCACTCACAAACTGTAAATGACAGTTCAATGTCCACCGTGCCAGAAGAGAAGGTGATTTCTGGTCCCACATTGAGACCCTTGAGATATATGGGAGATGTCATGTTTGTGATGTCCCTGAAACCTTGGAACACATTGCGTTGGAATGTGATGCATCTTGTCAAAAATTAATCTGGGACCTAACACGCTACCTTTGGTCCAGAAAATATTCCCAATGGCCGAATTTGAGCTGGGGTCTGATTTTAGGATGTAACCTCGTGAGATTTAAGTCAGATAGAAACGTTGTCATCCCACAGAAGGGGAGATTATTTGCTATTCTCGTCTCAGCTGCATGGCATACAATATGGAACCTGCGTGTAAACCGAGTGATTACAAACCCGGACAGAATACTCACTGAATCAGCAGTTCATAATCAATGGTTGAAAGCTATCAATGGAGTCTTACAACGTGACCGTTTATTGACTGACAAAACTCGCTTTGGAACACTCACGTTAAATAAACAAGTGGTTTTGAATACATGGAGTGGCCTACTTATGGACGAAGACTCATTGCCGGAAGACTGGACACATGAGGGGGTTTTAGTGAGTATACGGCCCATAATTGATAGACATGGGATAGGATAATTTTTTCGGGCCAGAGTCCCACACTGGTTTAAAATGTGTGCGTAACGGCATTTCCTCCTGGACAAAATTCACCGGCACCGACTGGCTAATACCCAGCAACCCAGCAGATGAGCTTCGAATGCTTCTGCAGACAAAGTATCATTATCCCAAACGCTCCAAAAAAAAAAAAAGGTCCGGCCATCACGTCATCACTCCGCGGTCACAAGACATTGCACTGCCTTCGCTAGCTCATTAGTGCGCCCTATCATTTTGATGCCAAATTTGGTCCACACCTTCGTCATGCATTGTGCTTCGGTCCCTTATTCACCGGGAGTTAAAATCTCCAACCGGGGTGGTTGTAGATGGCAAGTGGCCAGCTAGCTATGATGGCCAGCTAGGGGGTCCAAATAGTACTAGTATCTGATATCGTTGTGAGGTCCATATAATATATCAGATTCATTTATACCCCAAACATCATACTGATTTCTCCATGATTTCTCCCTGGGGTGGTGGTGTAGGATACTCCCTGGAAACCGGTGTTCCTGAATGGGACGGTGTAATACTACCTATCCAAGCCAGAGCAAGCCTGAAAGAAGAGTTTCTGATTTGAATGCGTGGATACGGAGAGAGAGGCTTACGCCACAACCGAGTGATTTTACCCATCCCGCTGGTGGCTGGTACCATGTATGTGTATCATTGTATGTCACACATGGGTTTCACTAATATCTAGATGTTTGTGTTGGGGTCCCTGTCTGGGCCATCGTGCATGTCCGGCGTGGTGGTAGCTCTAGGATTCTTCGGAACAATTCTTTGTGAAGGCATCATACTGACAGAATGGCTCTACTAAGCTCTGTTCCGTCTATCGTTGATGTAATTTTTATGCAGCTAGCGACCGCTTCCGTTGTCCAGACATCGAAATTCATTTCAGGCGAAAATAAATAATGGTTTGATGATGCTCGATGGCACCTTCGAGCACCTAACACTGAGAGCGGACATGGGACCCGAGTCGCGCAGACGTGGATTGCCGTCGGAGTGCGGGAACGTATTTTGGACCTTGATTCATCACTGTGGGAGAAAGATTTAACCCTAGGGTTCAGCGAGGTTAACTGACCACGTGATCGCGTTCGACTGCCTCCACGTTTGGAGTAACACATGCTTGAAGATATATGGAGCAGAACAGATGAGGTGAGTTCTTTTAAGGATGTGGAGAAAGCACAGACTTTGATCATTTGGGCAACCATCTAGCCGCTTGGCAATGATAATGATGGGCGTTCCCTCACGACTCCCGCGCGCGTTCGGTCCATCCTATATAGTTTACGACGGATATTCTTACACCTTCGTCGACTATGCGCCTATATCCTGTGCCGAGACATGGACACCGCGACCTCAGCTGCCCCCCTCAGGACACAAAACAGAAGAACCTTACAGACGAGCTGCTAACCGCTCAGGGAACGAACTGCATATACGCACACATTGGTATCGCACCTTGCACTTACTCCGTGGTACGTGTATGGAACTGCTTCCTCAATAATGACGCTCATTATATCCAGGATGGAACTCTCACTGGGCTCAGCGTTCTCCTCCCGGACTGTCCACGCAGCTTGACAGAGACAATTTCGGGTACGAGGTCGGTCTTACAACTGTCGCAAACTTTTGGCCCTTATGATCCCAAAGCACCTCATCAGTGCCTTCTCTACCTACTACGTCACCTGCAACTCAAACATCAGCGTCCTCCGCCCCCTCTTCATCCTCGGATTATATTGCTGGTTCCCAAGGAGGGGCTAACTCGTCCGTTTTGTTTCTGGTTTCCTTTTCATTGTTCTTAAACATCGTGGTGGGGATCAGACAGCCTGCAGCGGGCCCGCCGGGATATTCTAATACGTCTGTCAAATCTCTTTTGCCGGGTGAATACGTCTAAAGTATAATTTGCTGCTAGGTTTTCAAGCGACGCACAAATTCCTGCGACTTCTGTTATTGTAGCCTCACCGGGGACTACAGGGTCCTATTCAAGCCCTAGTGGTGCGGAGCTGAGTGGTTCAAGGTCTGTCATACCTTCTCGTGCGCATCGTCCTTATCTTTCTCCGATAAAGCGTAAAGAAGCCACCCTCCCCCGCGTCAGCAGTCGGAATCGCCCTCGGCATATTCACATTTCTGCTTTTATGCCTGTGTCTCGGCTTCTGGCTCCGACGTCGAGTTCTACGCAAGTGCTGCGCCGCAGCAGTCGCACGACTTGGCGAGATCGCGTACTTCCCCGACGGGCTCGTTGCACCTTCGCCATCGACAACGCGATTCGCGCGGAACGAAAGCGTGGCCGCAACTGCCAATGCGAACGTGGCTGCGTGGAGCCAGTGTGTCAGCAGCGCTGTGCACTCTACGTACAGCGCGGAGAGCGAGAAAGACTCCGAGGGGTCGCGGACCAAAGAGCGCGAGTTGCAGTTTCAGCCGTGGAGTGTTCAGGAGCCATTCCCCGCGTACCCATTTTCTCGAGGACTGAGCGCTAGTACGCATAGAACGAACACTTGAACATTACGTTGTGGATTTTCGTACTTGGCCTCAGGAGACCGTGACATCCTCAAAATTTCGTACTTTCGTTGGAAAGCGCCAAGAAAATTCTCAATAGCATGTACAAGAGTGGATACTGTAAAAATGCTTAGAATTGTCCAAACCGCTGAAATCGGAACCTCCGATGAGCCCCTGTGCCCAAAACAGCACGTCGTGGCCAGGAAAACAGGTGCGCGCAACCGGTAAGCCGAAATTTCGATTTTTGGGTGATTTTCAGCGATTTCGTGACATTCTGGCGGGTTTCGTACTCGACCCCAGTGACCCGTGACACGTACGAAAATTTTCGTATTTTTGAAGCCCTGTGACGCGTGACGTACGAACTGAATAAATGCTACAGTATCATTACTGTAATATTTCGACCAAATGTTCACTGGGTGTCACCTGTCACCTAAGGTGTTCACTTTGCAAAGTGTTCACTTCTCGGCAATCATGGGAAAATTCCCATTTATGGCAGTCCGGCGAATGCCGGACCAAATTTTTTTGGCATTTTTTTGCCTAGTTGGGCCACAAAATTGAGGGGTCACCGTCACCCAGGCCAAAAATGTTCAGTTCACGACCCTTTGTCACCCGTCACCTGAACATTTGGTCGAAATACTACAGTATTGTCGGCACAGCAAGGATGCTATGAAGCTCTTTGGTGTGAGGTGTTGCAAGATACAATGCTGTACTCACGTATTAAAGCTTTGCATTGGAATGGGCTAAGTTTTTTTTGAACTGCCGCTCAGCTGGAGCTGAATTTGTGGCAGCGGCAGAACAGCGGCAGCCGAGCAGCCGCTCAGCGGCCGCTGAGTTTCAGGGTGCCGGATATGATCCAATTCAGCCATCGTTTCAGCAATGCCGAAACTGTAACCGAAACTTATTGTTCGGCCCTCCCGAAGCCGTTCCCGGTTCTTTTGTTATCGGGAACGGTTTCGGGCGACCCGAAAGCATTCATTTAGGGTCGGCCGATACTGCTCCTGAAACCAATCATTTCAGGCGCATTTTGGGTGGGTGGATATCGTTCCCGAAACGGAAGATTTCGGGCTGCCAGAAATTGTTTCCGAAATGACCCGTTTTGGCAACGATATCAGTGCTCCAGAAACTTGGCATTCCAGGTGCGATTTCAGACCGAATTTTTCTGTTGCTGATACTAAAAGTTTCAGCAACGTTTTAGGGCTCCCTGAAACCTCCATTTTTCCGGAGTGTATATTTCCGCGCGCGGTTACGAAGTGGTGTCCGAACATTTTCAAATTTCTTGTGCGAACCTTTCCCCGTAAAATGCTTCTTTCTGTCCGTTCCTATTCCCGCTACCGTAAGGTACGGGTCTTATGGAGCATGATTTTCAGATTTTGGCTGTGCATCACATTTTCGTCAGCAGTTTTCTCGTAATTTACCGCATTTTGCTGCGGCTTGTGCGAGCCGTTGTTCGTGCCGATGATTGCCGGATCAATCGAATAATCCTGCTTATGATCTTGCAGAATCTTCTCGATCGCCACGTCGGTATTTGCGAGAGTTCACTTTTGGCTTGCAAAAGTGGCTTGCGCCCGCGCAGAATGGCTTGTTTCGGGCGTGGGCGTGGATTTTGGTGGCATCACAAGCCCACGCCAGGCATTTTGAATACATTTGAATGATATAGTGTCCAGGATGTGCCAGGATATCATTCTTTTCTTCAGCAACAAAGTGGCTTGCGCAAGCCATTCTCTCTGATACCATCGAAATGGGCGTGGACTGGCTTGTTACGAAAAGTCAGAGAATTCACGCCATAATAAGGTCGATACCATCTCAGATATATCTAATTTATCCGCTCCTAGCATCTTGCAGCGAGTTCTTGGTGAATTGGCACTGGATTGAGAAAAGTTGAACATGTTGAATGCCATCACAAGCCATTCTGGTGACAAGCGGTTTGTACCCAGTGTGGGTGGAGTTTTTTTATTCAACCTTTGGAAATCATTATATTGCTACTTACATTGTTATATGGAGTCACTGAATTCGTTGATTTCATTTTAATTCGGCCCCAAGTCGCTGCATGCAAAATGGCTTGTGCAAGCCAGTTTGTCTGATGCCATCAAACGGGCGGGGCCGTGGCTTGCGGCCAAAATTAGTTAATTATGGGAAGGTGTGGGTGTAGAAACCTTTGGAAATCATGAATTTGTACGTGCAGTGTTATGTACACTCAATGAACTTTTTTTTTATGCCCCTGCTCATCGCTGCAAATAGAATGGCGTGCGCAAGCCATTTTGTCTAATGCCATCAAACGGGCGGGGGCGTGGTTGGCGAAAATTAAGTATTGGAAGGCGTGGGTGAAGAAACCTTTGATGGATTGGATATATACAATGTTATATACATCCAATGAGGTTCATTTGCCATTCTATCTATTCCCCGGCTACCCCGACTATAATGATCCGGAACTGGCGAACGTATTCAAAGCAGCGATTCCACATGTTGTAGAACTTCTGGTGGCCTTTACCTCTCAGTTTTGGTTGATCCTGACACAAGCCCTTCTGCCGAGTTCCATTCCTCAACAACAAAGGGTTAGGCAAGCCGTTCTGTGGTATGCTTCACAATTTACCATTTACCATGTATATTGGGATCGATCTCAGCATAGACCCAAGACTTGAATCAATGTCGATACTTCGGGCCCCACAAGACGCCGTGGATTAGAATGCTAGCGTGGAGGTGTGTGAAATGGGCCGAGGATTTGTTTTACGCACCGCGCTTCACTTGCCACGGCTCCGAGATCATGAATATCCTGGATATTCTCACAGCTACTATATAAGGAAATTGGATATGGATATTGGACATGGATATGGCAGCCGAACAGGCTCTTAGACTCGTAGAATTTCTGGGTTGGAAAGCTGCCTGTAACTGCAGGTGGAATTGAGAGTTGATGCGCGCAATATGTGTTAAGTTCGGGTGATGGGTATTTTAGTTGTTTTCAAGTCCAGTCTTCATCGTAGAAGGCTGCGGAAGGGCGGAAGCTCCCACCCTTCTACGGATCCATCCGCCATTCAGATAGGTAGTAGCGTAGGATAAATAGGAGAATTGTGTCGATTTGTTTACAACACACGAGAGCCTCACAATGAGCCAAGTTCCGTTCAAAAAACTCCGCCTCATCCCTGCCGATGCTGGCAGAAAAGTTATCCGAATTTGGCCTGGCCTGGCCGGCAGCCTGCATACTTTATCTGAAATTCTGACCAGGGATCGGGGCTCAAAATCGATTTTTTATCCGAATCCGGGCTGGGATTGAAAAGGTGTTTGTCGGGGGTCCTGATTGGGCTAAAAAAAATTCACAAGAACCTCTATTAGGTCTATTTTGCATCCCGATCATTTCCGGGGGCTTACTATAACCTTTATCAAAGCTGATGGCTTTGACTGTACCCGATTCGGAGGCCCCGTGAAGCTACTGCCAAGGGTTGTCCCAAAAATTCCCAGATTTGGCCTAAAAAAGCTTAAATCGGACAGGGGTCGTCACGTGCACCTAAAATTTGCCAAAAAAAATGGTCGAAAATGTCTAAATTTCTCTCCTGCCAGTTCTGTGTGAGGAATCTGGATTTGAATATGTACGTGTGATATCAGCCGGGACTCATCTATAATTGCTACCCACGATGCCGATTGATGCTGTTTGCTGACCACCTACCCAAACTCAGCAACTGCGACAGAAATTTCCGGCAACTTTAGGCTCAAAAAGCTTAACTTGGGACAAGGCTCTCGGATTTTTGGCCTAGAAAAGCTTACCTTGGGACAAGGAAAACGCAAATTTTCGCTCTGAAAAAGCTTAATTTTGTGACAACCCTTGGCAGGAGCTTCACGGGGCCTCGATTCGGGCTGCATAGCCACATGATCTGTAGTATATATAGTGACCTGTAACGTAGATAGTTCTTTGGTTAACCTACTACTTACAACAGTCAGATTCGCCACCCCAGTGTGCCAGAACTCGTGTTCTACGCTTCCGTCACATATTTTTGACTCTACAAGTATTGTCGCTGCTCTGCTCTGGTTTCCCGTGGTCTGATCCACCATTCCTATCGTCTCTGCTGCGAAACCCTTGCAACCGAAGAACTACAATGTCTCAAACTCGATCTCGTTATGAGCTTCGTTCGGCAGCCCGCAATACCACTGCTAGGCCGCTGTCTGAAGCCCCCTCGCGAGCATCTTCCCCACGTTCCCAGGCTGGAACTCACACGGATCGTGAGTCTGGGAATCGTCCCAGATCGCGTTGAAAGGGTTGCTCGGTATCTACGACAGGTATACTAGTAAGCTCGGACCCAATGGACAGAATGTAGTAATACACTTATTCCTTAGAATAATGTATTAGACCACAACTGGCAACTGAATACGTCTCCTTTCCTCCTTGTTGAACGTCTAGATGATGTCCGACGAGTTACAAGTCTTTAGGACACTTTAGAAAGGTCCAAGGAACACTGTTTAAGTTTCCTGTTGCTGGTTGCTTTGTGGATTACTCTAAACCGAGCTTTTCCCCAAAGTGCGCAAACTAGCAGAATTAAGATTCTTGGGTAAGAGTGCTCTTTTCTACAAGTGGTTTTTAGATACAAGCTTCTCAGCTTTTCACACAGAACAACACTGGTTCTGGTAGCCAATAATCCAACAGTCCCAATGACTCTGACAAGACCAATAACTCTGACAAGACCAATATTCCGACGATCCCAAACTCAAATCCAACAGTGGACGTTAATCCAAAGGCAAACAATCAACTCTTTATAAACTTGAGACTTTAAACACAAACTCTGAGAGTATTGGTTTTATGCGACAAGCCCTGAACCGGACGACCTGAGACGAGACAGATGCTGTTTAGCACTGGCTCCAGCAGGGACTCCCATTCCAGTACCGTACCGCTAAAAACCCGTCCTCCTTATATACTGTACACTAAAACTCTTACACTATGGTGATTACACTACCGGGTATACATGTGTTAGTTCTGGTAGCTTAATCGGGTATGCACGTGTCCGCGTTCTGTATAGGATCTACTGATCTACCCCTACGTTTCCGATCGTTGCACGCCAACCTTTAATCCACCGCATGCTAACTTTGGATTATTAGTTAAAACGCGTCTTTGGTGTCCCCCGAACAGGACCTTCAGATTCTGAGAGCGTAGGACTCTAGCTTTCGATAGAGCCTTCAACTGTCCTAATCTGCCAAGTGGTTGCTGAGTTATATCACACTAAGCACAGATCTTAATTAGGAACCCTGATCGGGATTGATAACATTGATCGGTTTAGTAAGTGACCGGATTAACCGTTGCCGGTTAATCCGTCCCGAGCCGACCTCATCACATGACTCGTCGCGCCGCGTCAATTACGCAAAGTTCCCACAACAAATGGCTAAACCCATGGTTTAACGTAGCCGTCTTTTGGTACGAGCCCTCAGAGTGGATGCTATTTTATATTATATTCCCTGCCTTGTAGGCCCCCACTGTAGTCTAAATCTCGAAGATTGACTAGTATATAATAAATCCGTTGATTTAAGGAGCTAAACCAGTATTTGTGTTTCTGGTCCAGTCATCCTTTCGGACAGACTCGCTATGGTCCTTCGTGGGTTAAGCCTATGGATAACCATTCGGGACTCATGTTACCCCTTAGATGTGCGTAGAACATAGTAAAATCGCAAAATTGCGCCTATTTCACTAGTGTTCCATTTCTGGCTTATCAGCATCCCATCACCCCTGAGCTGTTGTACAGCCAGGTGGTCAATCTGGCTCGCGCTGAGGAGCCCGGTTCAGCGGCTCATACCCCAGGGTCGAGCCCAGAGTATCCACTCCCTGTCCTGACTAAGGACGTCGACTTTGGCTTGCTGGATCCAGCCGTGGAACCAGACAACAGCCAATGGACACCGGTTACTCGCAGAACTGCGCGTTCTCATCATGAGCGCTCTTCTTCGCCGTCTCATTCCAATTATGTATCGTCGAATTCACGTATGAATGAGTCTCCCTCCACTGTTTCGAGTGCAGCCCGTGAGATGAGTGAGGAGCAGCTTCTTGCTGTTGCTCGTCGTTACGAGTCTCTTGTGCGGGATGCCTACGCTGCAGCTCGATAGCGGTGAACTCAGCCCGCACAAAAAATTGTTCATCAAGATGCTCCACATGAATCATTGATTGATTTTGATGGTGAATCCACATCTGCGCCGGCACCTCAGGTGGTAACCAACCACGGAAACCCCTTCTTGAGTCCCGTGGTCCCTTCTGGTGAAGTCACCTCTCGCCAGAAGGGCAAGGTACCCCGATCCTCGCAATTGGGGAGCAGCAGATTTCACTGAGGAATTTTCCGAGGCTGACTTGGAGGCTCAGCGTGCTGCGTTAAAGAGGAAGCATTATCCACGCCTAAGGGATTTTTTGATGATGTCCCGAACACCCGAACAGGAGATGAGAAACCCCGTCCGAAATCAGTTGTCTCCAAGGAGCCGTCTCTAAAGAGAGGCGGTGAAGCGTCTGGCCAGACCAAGTCCAAGAAGGCTGCGAAATCTGAAAAGGAGTCCGGCAACAAAAGACAATCTGAAGAAAGTTCAAAGTCTAAGTTCAAACCGACCTTGAACCAAGCTGAACGAGGCACGACAACTTTAGTATCATAGTCATTTATTTGATGGGATCATCACTATGTCGATGGGCGAATTATGGGTCAAAATAGTCATTCAGGCCACAGACTGAGATACGGCCATCAGTCCCATCAACTGAGTTTAAATCGTGCTCTGCGCAGTGGGCCTAGTGGCGAGCATAGAGCTCCGTGCAGCAGGCCCAGCAGCAAGCGGCAGGGGGGTCCGCGGGGCTCTCCCCCGCGCTAGATACCTTGGAAAAACTTGGAATAGGCAGAAATAATTGAATGTAGAAGGAGAAAAAATATATAGAGCTCCATGCAGTGGGCCACCGCGGCGAGTGGAAGCGCCACGCAGTGGGCCCAGCGGCGAGCGTCAAGGGGGGTCCACGGGGGTCACCCCTGTGCCAGATTATTTTCTCAACACCGAGAACAAGCTCAAAAGTTGGGGAAACTTGGAAAAAAGTGTGTAATAAATTGCCAGGACTTGCCGTCAGGCAAAAGCAAGGGGGTATGGGGGGAACAGTGTTCCCCCCAGCAATAATTTTTGTCCAAAGAAGCCTTAAAATACTCCAGTAGGTCGAGTAACAGCTGCGGCATCTCGAAGTGCCCAGAGATGCCGGTACGCGGCCAATTCATCAAAATAGTCATTCTTGATCAAAATAGGCATCAAATAAATGACTATGATACTAATACTGTATGTACTCAAGCTGAACAAACTGTTCAAGAAAGTATCTTGAGGATTATGAATCAAGAGGACCCAAAGGGATCGTCGTGTAAGCCTTCTGGCCGTGGAGCTGTTGCACATGCAGCTGCCGGAAGTATGATTCAACAAGCAATCCCCAACTCTGCACAGGTGACTACACCACCTCATCCGAGCCATCGGATAGCTCTTCTAGCTCTAGTTCCGATGACGAATCGAGCGAGGCGAGCTCCGAAGGCAGCGGGAGCAGGAGGTCTGGTTCATCTGGAGGCCGGAGGTGGAGGAGATCCTCGAGGAAGTCTTCGCAAAAATCGAAGAAAGCCAAAAAGGCCAAGAGAAAGTCCCGAGGGACTATTTTGAAGCCTGTTCCGCCCCAGGAATATGACGGTTCCCCAGATGCGCAAGCATTCTACCGCTTCGTGCACCAAGGATCAGCTTATGTTAGAGCCGGTCGTGTATTGAAAGATGAACAAATATTTTATTTGCCATACTGTCTTAAGGGCAAGGTGTCTGATTTTTATGAGCGCGAAGTTGCGAAGGATGAGTCTCAGTGGACTCTGGAACAATTCTTCTGGGGTTTCTTCGAATATTGCTTCCCTGTTGACTTTCGCAGTAAGCAATGTGATAAGCTCAACCGCTGTTTCCAGAACAGCAAATCTATTTCGGAGCATACGGCTGAGTGGCTACAAATTTACAACATGATTGGTTCAGAGGATAACCAAGAAAAAGTCTTAACCCCGACATCTGTCAAGAGATGTTCCGTAAAGATTTGGATCCCGAGATGGACTCGTGGAAAGATATTGTTGACGGAGCCGTTCGCGTGGAAAGAATTGTCAATTTGGACTGAGACTGAGACTAGGCGCTGTGATGCGGACTGCGGTTTCTTGACTGTCAGACGAATGTTACGTCTGTGGGTACAGTACTGCAGAAAAGGTATCGTCCTCTAGGGGGAAATTTGTGTAGCAAGTGTCGGGTGGTTTTTATTCCTCCGAAGTACGATGGGTTAGGTTACAAGGGATAGATCTTTAGATGGGTGGGCAGGATCTGTTTATTTACAGGCTTTCAGCATGGAGCACTGAGAAGCCTTGGTGCGCTGGGGGGGTGCGGAGTTCGCTCCTTTTCAGCCTTCCAGGGTCCGATAACTCGGTTGCGTATCCTGAACAGGCTCCTTTCGAGGGAGGACGGGAGGAGTTGCGGATAGAGTCGTGTTTCTTCCTCTGGGTGTTTGCTCTGTGCAGTGGATGGGATTTTTCTGTGCTGCGGTTTTATTTCTCCGTTTTGATCTTCTTCTCCGTTTAATGTGCGGGACCTCGGGGCCTGTTTTGAATATTGTAGCCTAAACTCCGCAATTCCCTTCCTTTGAGACCCCTTTCTTTATGTCTCCGCTTGAACCTCGAGGCGAGCTATTCGCTGACGAGGTAACCGTGCCGGTTGATAGATGGCTATGAGGACTGGATTTCTCCGAGTTGTCCCAAGTCAAAGACCGTTTTGCCTTCTGATACTACTCGGCCGGAACAGTTACACGCTAACAGAAATTCCGTTGCTGGCTGTTTTGATACCACTCCACCTTCGGTACGTGGTGTTTTATCGTTTTCAGGATCTCCTATACGACCTGGTCCTTTTTCTGGTCGGAGTTCCCTACCGGAAGCGACTAATTGGCCACTCCTTGCGCTCCGGGTCTTGCGTAAACCTGTACTTTGTGGTACTTCAGTTTGTGTCTGTCTCGTGTCCGAAGACGGAGGAAGAGTTTCTTTCTTGGCTTGTGAAAGCCTTAGGAATTTAGGTGGGGAAATACAAGATGCCATTCTCGAATAATATGCTAGGTTTTTATACTCTTTGCCCAGCCACCGGCACATCGTCCCGACCTGCGCTCTGCATACCAAACACAGCCTTCAGCCCACAAGGTAGCTCCTTTACCTCCTTTTGGCCTGAAGGAGTCCGCTTTCCTCCTCTCCTTTGCTGGTGAAACACCCTGGACGGAGGTGCTCCTATAGCGCCGTAATTAGCCTGGTTGAACCTCTCGTGCTTTGTAGGACTCGTTTCTCCTTTGTCCCGATACGTTTCCTCGAGTTGGTCACCTCCTTTCCAGCGCGGAGACCATTTTACAGCGTAGTTCTTGAATTGGATGAATTCTTTCACTGCGGAATTCGTCCCCTTGTTGCATTGGCGTTGTTCTTGATTTATTCCGCACACTCCGCCTTGTCGGAATTCATCCCCTCGTCACATTGGTACCAATCGTGACTTGGTTGTCCTATTCCTCCTGGACGGAGTTCATCTCCTCGTCATATAGATACCATTCTTGACTTGGTTTGCCTATTCCTTCTTGACGGAATTCATTTCCTCGTCATGTTGATACCATTCTTGACTTGGTTTGCCTATTCCTCCTTGACGGAATTCATTTCCTCGTCATATTGATACCATTCTTGACTTGGTTTGCCTATTCCTCCTTGACGGAATTCATTTCCTCGTCATACCAGTTCCATTCTTGACTTGGTTGGCCTATTCCTCCTTGACGACCGCTCTCCGTTTTGTCATGTTCGGCGCCTGGCTCGGCTTCGCCGGCGAGGCAGAGGGAGGCGAGGCGGAGGTGAGGTGAAGCAGAGGGGAGCGCGAGGGGGAGGGAGCGCGAGGGGGAGGGGAGCGCGAGGGGGAGGGGAAGCGCGAGGGGGAGGGGAAGCGCGAGGGGGAGGGGAAGCGCGAGGGGAGGGGAAGCGCGAGGGGGAGGGGAAGCGCGAGGTGGAGGGGGAAGCTCGGGGCGGAGGGGGAAGCTCGGGGCGGAGGGGGAAGCTCGGGGCGGAGGGGGAAGCTCGGGGCGGAGGGGGAAGCTCAGGGCGGAGGAGGAAGCGCGAGGCGGAGGGGAAGCTCGAGGCAGAGGGGAAGCGCGAGGCGGAGGGGAAGCGCGAGGCAGAGGGGAAGCGCGAGGGGGAGGGGAAGCGCGAGGTGGAGGGGGAAGCTCGGGCGGAGGGGGAAGCTTGGGGCGGAGGAGGAAGCGCGAGGCGGAGGGGAAGCGCGAGGCGGAGGGGGAAGCTCAGGGCGGAGGAGGAAGCGCGAGGCGGAGGGGAAGCGCGAGGCGGAGGGGAAGCACGAGGCGGAGGGGAAGCGCGAGGCGGAGGAGGAAGCTCGGGGCGGAGGAGGAAGCTCGGGGCGGTGGGAACAGCGAGTGTGGAAAGGCGGCGAACGGGCACGTGGGCGGCGCGGGGATGCGGAAAGGCGGCGAGCGGCGGAAACAGCAAGCGGGCGGCAGAAACAGAGTGCGGAAAGGCGGCGAGCGGCAGAAACAGCGAGCGGGCGGCAGAAACAGAGTGCGGAAAGGTGGCGAGCGGGCGCGCGGGGAAGGGAAACAACTTTTAAGAGCAAGAACCGGGGATTCCATGTGAACGGAGTCGCACTATTCTCGAACGGAGGTGCACCTTTACCAACGCTTATGTCGCTGAGTATTAAAAAGGGGGAGCGGTACGCAAGAACCGGGGATTCCATGTGAACGGAGGAGCACCTTTACCAACGCTTATGTCGCTGAGTATTATTGGAGTTCCGCTTTTATCCCGCAAGTCCTGTCCGTTTGTTGAAGGTGCCTGTTTTATGTCCTGCTTGTTTCGGTCTTCTCTTTATCTCGTTGCGGGTTTGGGCGGTCGCCAGAGTCGACACATAGTGGAGGCTCACAGCGCTCAAAGACTCACCAGAACGGTAATTCATCCTCGCGCAACCACGGACCACCGAGCCGTGGATCATTTTTCCGCGGCTGTGGAGGGCGCGTTGGTCAGAAGTCTCGGCACGAGACCCTTCGTACCTCAACGGTGTCAGGTGTATTTATGGTAATACGTGAGGTGCACCGGAAGTGACTTTATTCAGGTGTTTCTGACAAGTTCGATTTTCAATGTCAAGGTGTGAGTTTCTGAGATTTACCGATTAAACGGAAGACTCAGTTAGAGGGTAGTCGGGGGAGGGAATAAATGCAGAAGAGTAAATTCAGCTAAATATAGTGCAAGTTTCCTTTCTGGGAGACCTGCGGTAGCGTAGCTGGATTTAGGAAAGTGTGCGTGGGATAAGGAGAGGTGAATATAAACTAAGCGAACGGTTGCGTAGAAAATATTCAAAGGAAGCGTGGCGTGCATAGAGAATTTACTAGCAGAATGTACGTAATTCGGCAAGTAAACAGGAAACATGAATCGTGCGTGAGGTAAGTATAGGTGCGGATTATACGTGAATCGGCAGAAATACTCAAGACGTGAACGTGCGTGGGGCAAGCGTACGTGTGGACTATACGTGAATCAGCAGGTAAGCTAGAACGTGGTGTGCGTGGGGTTAAGTGTACTGGCAGACTTTACGTGAATCGGCTAGTAGACTTAGAACGTGAATCGTGCATAGGGGTAGATATAACTGATACGTCGTGTGTCAGTAAAATCTGAGTCGTGCATAGGGTTAAGTGTACTGGCGGTTGTACGTGAACGGCTAGTAAACTTAGAGCGTGAATCGTGCGTAGGGGTAGATATAACTGATACGTCGTGTGTCAGAAATACCTGGTTCGTGCGTGCGTAGTGTGTCAAAAAGGGGCGTGTGTATATATATTCTATGGTACATGCAGGGGTTTATATACATTTTCTAGCTAATTAAATTATATGGTGTCGTTTTGTATGGCTCCACTTTTTGTGGAGTCGTTTTGCTGTATGACATCATTTTGTGGAGTAGTTTTAATTAATACAAGACTATACGCACTATGATGTCATTTGTTTAATTATTGCGAGGCTGTGCTTGGCTGTAAGGCACTAGTAATTTGATTGATTACTAGCATTTCTTTTCATATGTTAGTTTTTCTAAAGGTGCGTATTAGATATTGATTTTCCATCCTGTCTCCAAACACTTTGGAGACATGACAACGGTAGACTTGGCAAGTAATCCTACCAAGTTTCTGTCAGCAAAGAAGCTGGGCGAGAAGAAGGTTAGAACCTCTTCCGAGAGGAAAATTTCGCCTCAACGGCGCAACGAACTCTTAGCAGCTGGACTCTGTTTCAATTGTGAAGAAGCAGGGCATTTGGCTCGTAACTGCCCTAAACTCACCACGGTGACTTCGAAACAAAAGGGCAAACCACCTGGATTTGGCGCGCACAGCGTAAATATCCCCGTGGCTTCGAGTTCGACAAGTGCCGCTGCAGCGTTGTTTGAATCGACGGAGGTCATTGATACCTTGCCGCTTGGCGCGATCGCACTTGGCAGCAATAGTCTTGAAGTTCAGGAGGGCGGGGATACCACAGAAAATTTCGTTCCTGTTGAACTTCAACCTGCACAGCCAATTGGCGACTTACCCGCAGATTTCGCACGGATTGTGTTACAATTCGCGCAACCGTACCCTGGTGACGACGAGATTCAGACCGAGCAGAGATTCTTGGTCTACCGTGTGTCGGACACAGAGCATGTTGTTATGGACAATAAGACTAGTGATGACACCTTGATTGAATCCTCTCACCTCGAAGACCCGAAGTTTAAACTCGGACTTTGGCACGCCCAGCAGAGACAGTCTGCTTTGGGACTCGAATCAGCAGAGGTCCTTCAAGAGGAACGGTTCCTTACCGAACTCGGTGATGCCTATCTCGGTGGCGCTTGGATCGCTCTCGAGCATTCCGAATGGGATGGCTCACGGAAACGGAAGATACCTGTTACTTCACGGTTCAAGAGAAGGACGAGGATTACTACACTGTGTTCGAGTTG
>JARJLF010002853.1:0-27618 GCA_029378395.1 Mycena leptocephala
GCAATGGTTTTGAAGGATGGCACCACCTGCTAGAATGATCGCAGCATGTCAGTGAAACGGCCCATGCTTTCCTTCCGGCAAGCCTACCATGTTAACCGCCTTGCCTGCAAGTGGGCGGGGAGGGATGTACGTCGAAACGGCTGTAGCCTTGTAGGTTTTTGAATGGCATCAGAATAGAAGCCAACAACGCCATCACATCTCGTTCATCTGATCTCCTACTGTGATCAGATGCCAAGACTGAAGGCGTGCGGTAAGGGAGGCCCCCGGACACTACCTTGGAAGGTACCTCCGGGATAGAGCAAATCAAGGCCCCAAAATCGCGATTTTTAGCACCAGGATATAGAGTCAAACAGCCCGTGAACGAGTCCCGCCGCTCCGCCATAGAGTAAATCGTGCCGCAGGCGGAAATTTTTTGAGATGTACTGTTGGCAGGGGCTAGGAAAATTTAGTTGAACCTTGCTCGAATGGGCAATTACTCAACCGACGAAGTCTCCGCTATGCAATGCGAGTTCTTTGGCCGCAAATACGAGAGCGGAGAAATTTTGAATTTTTTGGCCTAAATATCGCTCCGGAATAGAGTAAAACAGTCCTCCAAAGGCCAAATTCGTAAGGTGAAATTTCGATTTTTGGCGGAGGTAGTTAGTAGGCAGTTACCGGGGGCCTAAAGGATGGTATTAGGAGCTATCAAGGAGCTATTAGGAGTTATTCAATAGCTATTTGTTGGGATTTTGTATAGTGCGGACTGCAGTACACCTGCTGTGGCCATCATCAGTCTGACCCACGCATACGCTCCGAAATCAATGAGATAATCATGGCAGAACCGGTACCGCATCATGATATCAATTCAGCCACAGACCAAGATGAATTTGACAATATTAATGCGGCAGGCCAGCACGAAGCCCATCCGAAATCTTGTTGAAAAAGATGAAGGTTCAACCAATGGCGAGTCTACACAGGTCGAATGTATACAAGCCGAGGTTTCGGAACGGCGGCACCGCTGCAGCCAAGCCATTTATGACATCAAGACAGAACTAGCTGGGGCCGTGAAGAGCAGAACGTAAAATGATTGTGATCGTTGGGATCGGAGTTCAAACTGATTTTCCCTATAGCACTTACGACTCTCACACCAAAATAAAAGACCCAATGAAGTTAGGATACGGAATCAGAAAAGTCACGTCCCCCGCCAAAACCGCAGCGAGACTGTACTTGATTGTGGATAGAGGAGGTGGGCTGAAAGGATAGGGAAAAAAATCTTCCCGACAATGAGAATGAGACACGTGGACCAGGACACAAGTACAGACCGCACTTAATGCTTTGGTATTACTTCGCATTCGGCCATAGATGGTTGTGGCCCACTCGGGAACAAAAGTCCGTCCGATACTAGTCTCTTATAAACAGACGCTACAACAAAATTTGACCTCGTACCTCGCTTTGTTGTAGTCCGATACGTCGTCATGGCAAAGTCGAGAGCAAAGGGATGGGAACTTAGTCAAGAAGTCCAACAGTTGATGAAGTCGCGGGAACTAGAAAAATGATGAAGGACTCGAATTAGATTGCGAACGAGTGCGCAAAAGGCAATGAATTGGCGTTCATAGTTGTATAGAGGATGTGAAGACAAGGTCGTACGAATGCGGTGTTCAACTGCCTCAGTGGGCTGGGGCTGTGGAATATTCCACCACTGCGACACCCGCGTACTATGGGGCTGTGATCACGTCTTCTGCGTTTCCCATGATCCACAATTAGACGAGCACCTCTCAGGCTCTCACCGTTACCATCCCAGATTCTCACTTACCACCTCCATCCCCACTCTAGCGTTATAACCTAGGAGCCGGTCGAGAATCTATGTCATCGGGCTCTGGTGCGCCGGGTCGCCAAAATTGGAAATCTCATCTCATCGTCCCGAGCAGATGCATTCTCTTTCAATGCTATTGCAGATATGACGAGCTGAACCCCGGCTACGATCTCCTGGTCAGTTGTCCCCGGGACCATCGCATCTTTCGCGGGCCTCACTTTAGCCGTGACAAATGCCGAAATCGCCCAAGTTCCTCCTCCGTCGTCTACATCAACAGGTACATTTCCGACCCATTCTCACTGCATTCAGACCCCCTGTAGGCACACCCTTGCCTACGTTCGTCTACGTTCATCTACATGGGTCAAAGTGCGTCGATCGCCGTAGGCAAAGGGACATCGGCACAGCCTTGCCTACGTTCGCCTACGTTCGTCTACGTCAGCCTACGTAGACATACTTCGCCTAAGTGTGTCCACAGCCGTAGACACACCTTGGTCCCCCACTCATCATGGCTGCAAATTTGATATACCACATGGGTCTACATCCCACTATGTTCGTCTACATTGGTCTACTGCTGTAGACCAACGTAGGCATACATAGACCAATGTAGACTCACATACACCAACAGCGTCTACATGCTGTAGGCATATGTAGGCAAATGGCTTTGTCTACATGTTGTCTACGCCAGTAGACACAGTGTGTGCCTACAGGGGGTCTGAACGCAGTGTCTGCCAAAGCGCGGCGTTGTAGCCATCTGCACGCCCGCCGTACCGAAACACAAGTGATTGGCCAGAACATCGACGCATCTACCGGCACTTTCACATGGGCTCGTGTGAACGTCGCTGACGGATGGTACGCCATTACAGCGACATTCTCCGACGGGTTTGATGCGCAGAAATCCGACCCGTTCTTCGTCGTGAACGGGACCGATACCTCTTGTCTGGGCACGACATCTACTGCTTCGCAAACAAGCCATTCGTCGGGGTCTACCGTCGGGCAAACAAGCCATTCGGCGTCGCACACAACCGAGTCCGCAGGTTACATTAGCCTGAGCAGTCCTAGTGCAGCAAACACAACCTTGGTACTCGACACCACGCGCCATGACGCCAAACTTCCGCCGGGGGCAGTTGCAGGCATTGTCGTAGGCGCCATCCTAGTTCTCGTGGCCGGGATTCTGGTTTTCTTCCTCAGGATCCGATCCCGGCATCGTGACGCCCTCTCAAGGGATTCCCCGACATCGTTTTCCTCTTATCCACTCCCGAGTGCAGGAACGCTCCCGGACAGTGCTGCCTCGGTCACAGCCCTCGCCTTGGACCGCTCAATTTCAACGGCAGTTGTGCAGTCGCAGGAGGAGATGTTCGAGAAAATGGCTCGTATGGGGGATTTCATGCATGCACTAGAACGTGAACAGGATGAGGAAACCAGCGACACGCAAAACGTGATGGAACAGTTGAGAGCGATGGCACAGCGAGTTGCTCTCATGGAGGCGCGCGTGGAAACACTGCAGTCGGGTGACCGACCACCACCAGAATATACTGTAGCTCAGCCGCCTTAAACGACCGCTGTCCGTACAGAGTTTGAGAACCAGGTTAATTACAAAATGTTCTCTCTCCCCTGCACAGCGCGATCACAGCCAGCCATCACGCGACAGGCGGTGCCCGCAGGTGCACTCTGATTGAATTTAACAATTTAACAATGTGATATTCATCTACGTATAAAATATACTTAGGTACGGATACCTCGAAGAACCCAGATGGAAAGAAATAAGTATCGTAAAATTCGTAAGTATCGTAAGTATCGTAAAAGGCCTCGTGAGTCATTTGAGTCCCCTTTGCGCCCTAATCAGCGGGAGGAACAAGTGACGGCCAGGATGTTGGTCAGGTTGCAGCCGCGCGGGCAGCCATGGTTCGTTGGATGCTCCCGAATATCCTCCCCGCTAAGCGAATTGCACTCGTATGGCAATCTGCTGAAATGTGACTCCACATTTTACGTCTCTTGACGACGTTGGGGATTAATGCGACGGAGACGTGTTCGCGAATGCTTGGTAATTGACCCACGTAATGCGGCGAAATTTTCGATGGCCATATCACTGCATCATCCGTGAAGAGGGACGTGGCTGCCCGTAAGACCCATTGCTGGGCTTCCTCAGGGATCCCTGCCTCCGTTAATTTGAGTGCCGTACGGGCGAGCAGTTCGCTCGCTGCGTCACGGCGCCAATCCGCGAAGTGAGTACATTCCACGAAGATATGGTGCATGCTTTCGACTGCGCAGCATCCCAATCTACACATGCCTGAATCGAGTTTTGACCTGGGGTCGCATCACCACTAACATGATGCATGGTCCATGATCGTTGACCTGTGCACAAATGTTAATCCTCTTGATCAACTTTGTGGCGTGCGGCGAAGAAATGAATACAGACACCTGAAGCTTAACACTTTTGCTGCAATTTCACAATGGCCGAGGTGGCTCTCTTGTCATCTGCCCCAAATTCAAGGTCTAGGCACGCAGAGGAACAGATGTCATGGTCTGACTCACCTTCGTGCCGACCCTGCAGGTTAACGGATGGGTGGAGTATGTCATGTCATCCGCAATCACTATTATATCGGTTCGAATCTGAATCCGCTCGAATAGAGGTCAATTCGTAGAGTGTGGGAGTGCCGTGGTGTCACAGGACGCAGGGACCGGACCGCAGTGTGAATATCACTGTACATTCGGAAGGTTAATCCGACCTGCGCTCTATTACCGCTGAAGAATAGACAAACCGATATCCCAGTTTAAGGCGGACTCCGTCGGGTTTATTTCAGTTCCTCCCCTGTATCACCACCTCCGGATGAGCCACGGCGGAAGAGACGAGTTCCGAACGAGCCCTGCAGCATACCGGCCGGGGACAGAAGCCAGCTAAATTTGAAATAGACGCGGTTACGAGCAGGCCCACATAACTGCCGATTGGATTTGCCTGACATTGGCTCCGACAGCTTCAATACACGCTGCAAGCGATGGCAAGCGACTAGCTAAATATGGAACGCTGATCATGAAAATCCGGCAGCGATCGAGCAGCGGACGCCACAATATGAGAGAGTGCCATATTGAGATCGGCCATTTATGCTGACGGGAGGTAAAGCGGGGGTGGAGCCGGTGGCGCCGCCGGCAAAATCTAGGAGAAACGTTCGAACGGAATGGGAGTGAAAGGTGAAAGCATTCTAGATTTGCTGCTATCGAAGGCGATAGGTATATCGCGGGAAATGCATGCCAATAGAGGACGTAGCGAGCGGGAAAACCTATCAAGGCAGAGGATAAATGATTTTTATACTTCTTGTCGCAAGACAGCGTCTTCTCGGTGATTTTACGCACTTCCTGAAGTAGCGCATTCGTACACGACACTGTGGACGTACCACCGACTTGAAACTTTGGATTCTCGGCCGCATGGGTGGCGTGGGACTTGCGACTCTAACCCCTGAAGGGGTGCAAAGGTATGAGAATGGCAGTCAGGGACATGAGTAGCAGGGATTAGTGCCCACGAGAAGGGCCGATCTTAAATCCAGAGAGGCTCGTGGGGGCGAGAGATACGTTAGATGCATAATCTTGCACAGTTTCGAAAATTGAGCCAAAATAACAGTGATTGGCGGGTTGTGGCGGGAATAGAAGAGGCGGCAATCATTATGGTGCCAACGAGAACTGATGATGCAGGAACGAAGTTGCAGGAAACTGAAATAGTATCCCTGAAACTAGCTGAAACCAAGCTGAAACTCCGAGTGCAGTCGTCCCAGAGCGGTGGCCGGAAAACGTTGTACTTGTTTCGAAGAGGAGGTGGCACGCTAAAGCCCAAAGTGTGCCAACTAAAGCGGAGAAAGAAACGGAGCAGCGGTTCAGCAGCGCCCCGTTGAGCGCAATACCTTGGCGCATACAGTAAAAGCAGGAAGAGGACTCGTCATTGTCACACTGTGACAGACGGATCATTGGCAGCTTCGGATCAATTCGGACTCGACCTTGGCTTCACACTCGGTTCGTTGTTGAATACTCTCTATAGGTACTAAAATCACTGAAAAATGTCTGACATTTTTTGCGCAACCGTACTTGTAACCTCAAAAATTCCGGAACCGCACCCTGAATCTCCTTCAACGGTTCAACCTCTCTTCGTCCTGGCAGTACAACCCCACAATATCGTGTTCTGCTCACCAATACTTCCCATCTCCTCGATGTGGAAGTGTATTTTGTATTTTGCTCCTCATCCTGCCCGCGTTCTGTCGTCCTGGAGTACCGCGCGTTAGCATCAAGCGTGAGGGCAAGGACGGGAGGAAAGCAAATCCTCACAGACTTGGAGGTTCACTATATAGCCTGGCCTTTCCTTTTCTGACCTGGTCGCGCACCAGGCGGTCGCGTCATCAACGTTGTCCTTGAGATAGTCGTGGTTCGACGCTCAGCGAGAGGCCTAGGCATCGAGTTGACGTCGCTTTCCGCATTGTTAGCATTATCCTGTCCAATTTATCTCCCAGACGCTCACGCGCTGCTGGTTGTCGAAGTCGCCGAGGGGAATGAGGCGAAGCTTTGGGAGACAGAGGCAGGGAACTCTGAGTCATTACGTGAGAGAGGAATAGAGGTGAGACGGGATTGGTGTTGAGCCTCAATTTAAGCGGGATACAATCCAAAATCACACCCTGCAGAGTTGTAATGGAGTACCACGGCGCAGAGGATATCCGGCTCCATGTCGCAAGTTCGTGAACCTCTCCAACTTTTTCGGCGAACTATACTTCTGTGTTTCTACCGGAAGTTGGTCTGAAGGCGACAATGAGCGCTGTCAGAATCAGGCCTTGATCAAGCATTCCTTGACCCCGGCGATCGAAGTCAACTCAGCCCACATCCTGGTGAGATGTGAGTCTGAAGTGTGACGATCGCTCATTCTCAGCAAGGTCGAGCTGGAACGAGTGGAGCGGATATAGAAACACCAAATTACAAGCCTCGCAAGGAAGAGAATCGACGGATTGCAAGGCATTGATATCCAGAGAGAGGAAATCAACGCGACGCTCGCATTCCGTGCCGCTGGAGAGCGCATATACCAATCCTAAGCCGGATGTCAACACAGGAACAGCCTCGGAGAACAGCAGAGCGTCGATTGCTGTGAGTATCAAGGCGCAGGGAATGGTGTGCCAGATGGGTAGGCCGAGGATTCTAATTCTGTGTTGGACGGCTGTGGAAAATGCATAGGTATGAGCTCAGTAATACCGGAAATTGCGCGTTGAAGGGTTCCAAATACAGTAGAAACGGAGGCGCTTGTAGCAAGGGCTTGAAACAAAACTCATTGATAATCCATGGAACGATTCCGTTGAAGTTTAGCTAACTTACCCGCTCCGCACCGTGACCGGTCCTAAGAATCCCAGTTTCATCTTCGGGAGCTTCAAGGAGATAAGGGTAACTTCCAACTCAGAACCTACAGTGATTATCGTTTTGAACAGTTGCCAGAACGACGTCAATCTGACCAAACAGTGGCGCGACGAATTTGGTCCAACCTTCATGTTCCGGAGCATGTTCAGCGTCTGTGAGATCGTCCAATACATAGCGTCGACGCTTGCTGATCCCATTCAAAGGCACACCACTTGCACACCTCCGACGTCAAAGCCTTGAGCCACATCTTAAGCAATGGCTCTGTGTACCAGAGACCGCCCTACGTCAACAAGGGAAGAGAGCCCTTATTGGACAACGGTCCGTTCTACATTCGAGTTGTTCTGATTATAATCCGATGAATTACAGGGATTCTAAGTGCGGAGCTAGATGATCACAGACGGCAGGCAAGTGCTCCTTCTTCAGATTTACACAGAGTAATGTTGACTGTGTACGACCGCATAGAGGCGGATTATGGCAAGTCGTACACTGTCTATCCATACCACTCCGCTAATGCGATCTCAAGAATCAAGCTTTCGGCACCCAACAAATTCGGGGCCTGACGGAAATCTTCATAAAGAAGGCTGTTGAGGTTGGTTATCCCAATCGCGCACAACATACCCTGATGGTTTCGTGTAGCTTCGTGAGATATGGACCTCCCAACTCGCACAGGAAAATGATACCCCCGCGCCTGTTGATGTCTTTTCCTGGCTGAGACGCATGACGCTGGACGTTATCGGAGAGGCAGGTAAGTATTATGGATTTCAGTTCACTCCCCTTCTTCTGACACAAAGTCGTGGTCAGGTTTCAATTACGAGTTCAATTCCCTTCACACGAAAGAGAAGCCGAACGAGCTTAACGAGGCTTTCACCGAGTTGCTCCATAGCCCGGAGGCCCCGAACCGCTCTGTTTGAGCTCATTCAGGCTCTGGTTCCAATTCTAGCATTCGTGGTATTTTTCTATCTTCCTTAACTCGTCGATGGCGTCTGATCGGCGGTATCTGTGGCGGTCCAGCCGTTGCCGGGCTCGAAGGTCATAGCCAACGCCCAGAATGTAATGTTCTCCATCGCAGGCCGGATCGTTTCTGACAATATCCGTGCCTTCGAAGAGGAAAAATCCGAAAGCGGGAAAAACTTGGTATCCGTCCTTATCAAGGCGAACTTGGACAACAATGTTCCGGAGAGCCAGCGCCTGACCCACACTGAAGTTGTCTCACGTACGTGTTTTTCTTTATTTTTCAGGAAAGTTTTGTATCCAAATTTCTTACGTCCCGCTAGAGATCCCCGCCTTCCTCACGAAACCACCTCGGCTGCAACGGCATGGGCGATGCATGCCCTCTCCCTCAGTCCTTCGGTTCGGATAAAGCTTCGGGAAGAGCTGTTCACGCTATCGACCGATAATCCGACCATGGACCAGCTAAACTCTCTATCATATCTCGAAAGGTCCCATTCTAAGTCTGCTTTCTCCGCCCGCGGGCTTATTCCGATTTTATCATTAGCGTAGTCAGAGGGGTGCTACGGGTGTACGCGCTGGTTCTCTCCCTCGAGCGGATCGCGATGCAGGACGACGCGCTCCCTCTTTCCAGGCCGTACATTGACAAGGCCGGGAGCTCACACGACACGCTCATGTAATTTTTTCCGCCCGTCGGTAGTTCATTCTAATGGAAAACCCTGCAATATTCACAGGATCCCCAAAGGACAGATCATACACCTTCCGCTTTAGCCGTGAACACGGACAAGGAGATCTGGGGCGACGATGCAGCAGAATTTAAGTATGCCTTTCATGCGGCATGATAATATCGAAACTGACATCTACCGGTCGACAGACCAGAGCGATGGGAGAACGTCCCACGGGCAGCCAGCGCGATTCCGAGCGTGTGGGGGAACCTGTTCACCTTCTTCGCGGGGCAGAATAACTGTATGTACCAGTTGTTCTTTTTTCTCTCTCCTACAAGTCAGATTAATTGGCTTTAAATCCATTAGGCATTGGGTTCCGCTTCTCCGTGGTCGAGTCCGTTATTTGCCGTATCAATTCCCAGACTGATCCTTTTATTCGACTCAGAACTAAGGCCCTCCTCTTCACGCTTATCCGTGCATTCGAGGTCGAGCCTGCGGTTCAGAAGGGCGGCATTGTGGGTACCGCCTCCGGGATTCAGGCGCCCATGGTTCGGGCTGAGCCAGAGAAGGGAATATGCCTTCCTATGTTCCTGAAATCTTACGGAGCTTAATGATACTCCCGGGTGGTCCGATCATCCTTGGATGCTACGAATGCTCTTGTTGGTAGAGACAACTTGAAATGCATCTACACCTTCCTTGTCGTCTGGCTATTGGTTTCCAATAGCCTCTCCCTCCTTTGAATGTCTAATTCTGGCCACGTTTTGTGGACGTATAAAGCGCAACCGCCTTATCGCCCGGTAACTTCGTCAAGTATGAACATCTGCTTACGAACATTGACTGCCGACATCTAACAAAGCCGTCCGGTTCTCACTATGGCAGAATGGGCTCGAATTTAGCCTCCCAACCGGGCGAAGCACTTCGGTATACTGTTACCTTTCTCTCTTGGTTCCCGGAGCGAAGCGGAGGTTCGTCTTTTGTTCAAATTATTTTGGGCTACTTTCCGAGTCATTATCATGCAACCTCCGTTTCATTTTCGTGTGTATGTATACATGTCTTATTTCCATCACGATCCTTTCACCGAACCAAATCAAATACAGTATATCTATGACATGTACAGTTGCTTGATCACATAGTTGAATAGACCGGTGACCGATCTAATAGTTGAACGTTCCAAGATCAGAACGTAAACTCCTCGCCGATGATCTTCTCCGTCAGCGTCCACAAGCGCACCGCATTGTCCTATCCGCGTGGGAAAATAATAGAATCGATAATGTCAGGAGAAAATAAATATGGAACGAATAATTAATAATGGAAACACAGAACAGAAAGCAGACACTCACAGCATCGTAGCTATGCGGACTAACTGTAGTATTGGCAACGGCCAGTCGTTCAGGAAGGCGCCGCTGTGGTCTGCATACCACCAGTAAGCAATGAGTGAGTGCATCCATATAACACACTAGGGTGATGGGAAGTGCACTGACCGTTGAGACGTGGGAGAATCGGAGTTCGGGCGGACTTGGAATTCAGAACAACACCGACACTGCTCTTTGTCTTCCAACTGTCTTGACCCGCTACTTCAAGTACTTGCTTCCTGCCCCCAGAATTGAGGTTCCATCCTCAGTCTATAAAATTCACCTTGCTTCCCCCGCCCAGATGCATCGGAATCGCGGTGGACGTGCCACCAAGCAGGAGCGCGAACTGCTGTTGCTGACCTTGCGGGATCCCATGCACGAGGATGCATGCTGCGTACTTAGTCTCCGAGGCATCCTCGCCAAAATTTTCTCGAAAGAGAAACCCGAAGAAGTCTCGCGGGAAGGCGAAGTTCTCAGGGCTGCCATGAAATTTCTCTCCGCCATCCGTTCTGACGAGCCCATGCAGCGATGCGAGAACACCTCCTCGTCTGTCATTGCAAGCTCGCCATCCGTGTCTTCCATCGCCCCGTCTGCCGCCCCACGCAGAAGTCCTGGAACTTGTTCTCTTTGAGATCTGCTTGACGATCATGTAGCATTTCAATCAATTCGTATGTCACGCGTCACGGCAGGCAAAATATACGAAAATTTTCGTACATGTCACGGGTCACCGAGGGGATCTTCGAACATGCGAAACAAGTCACAAAGTTGGTGAAAAATGACCCCAAAAATTCAATTTCGCCTACGCTGCCTGTTTTGCTTCAAAAACCTTCAAAAAAGTTGAATTTGAATTAAATCAGTTCAACATACCTTGAATTCTGCTTCCCATTACCATATCCACCTGTTTCCTCATGCTGGGAAGGTTTTCCGACCAACGGGACATGCCGAATATACGAATTTTTTCTCGAGTCACGGTCTGCTCGGCCAATATACGAATATCGAAGTTCGAGTTTTTGGGTCACGCGTCACAGCTGATTAGAATTGAACAAAATGCTACAGTACTTCCACCGCTTGGGTCCCGCCAAATTCCGCAAGAGAAAGCCAAATGTGTCGCCGGAGGCGCAGCCCTGGCCAAGTAGCATCACCGACATTATCCCATCCCCAGGCGCCGAGCACGACGTCCTCGTAGCGCTCATCCAATGGGCCTGTCTCGTGCCTGGCGGCCACAGTGTCTTCGCGCTCATCGGCGCTCTCGCGCGCTTCTGGGAGCCGTTCGCCTCCCTCCCCTTTCTCGCACCCGGCGTCTTCTTCCTCGCCACAAAACACATGCAGCACGCACTCGACGCCTACGACCCGAACGCCGAGGCAGCGGTGCAGCTCAACAGCTTCGTTTCGCCCGTCGTCGCGTGCGCCCAGGGCCTCTTCCACACACTCCTCGACATGGACATGCTCGCCATGACGAACATCACCGAGAAGATCTATAAGGAGATGTACGCGCTTGCGGTGCGCATCGAGCCGATCCTCGCGACGCCCGCGATGCGCGCCCGCATATGCGATGACTGCCGGCGCTACTTCGACTTTGTGCGCAGTATGCGCGCGGTGGTAGAGCCGGACGGGACGCGCATCAAGCGCGACGAGGCGAAGATTGTGCGGGAGATGGAGCCGTCCACACATTACATCGGCGCGTTTATGAAGATGCTGGAGATCCGCAATCGCAATCAGGTATACACGTTATCCTCTTGTTAATATCTTTCCTCATCCTCGACTGCAGTGCCTTCATATCGAGTGCATGGAGCCCGTGCTTGGACGCGCCGCCAATCTGCTCGCGCTGCGGGATCGTCAGATTTTGTACCCGCGAAGTCCGCTCCTCCCCTTGTCTCTTCTCGATTCCTACCTAACGCTCACCCTAACCCCTACTCAGTGCCTCGCAGCCGCCTGGGCCGCCCCGCATCTCCCGCACAAAACACTCTGCAAGAGCATCCAGCGCCTGCGCGTGGCAACGCTCCTCACGGAAGACGCGGCGTGGAACCGCACCGTGCGAGACGGGGAATTGCACCGCTCGCCGGCCAAGTTCGCCGAGGCGTGCATGACGGGTAGCGTCGACCCGCGCATCGCGGAGGCGGTGTGGCAGGGAATCACCTTCCTCACACAGGAGAAGGATAAATTCGCGGCTAAGACGGAGCAGGCGGCTGCGGCCGAGGCCGAAGCGGAAGCGGAGGAAGAGCAGGAAGAGGTGGGCAACAGCGAGGAGGACGAGGATGAAATACATTGGCGACAAGAGGTCAAGGTGGATCCAACGGTCGAGTATCTCAATCACCTCCGTAATTTGCAGATTGACCCCGATTCTTGATGTATAGATTGACCCGAACTGTACCGTGTTCTTGTACTGTCTGTGAAAACCATTTCTATTCCATGCATCCCCAAATAACTCGCTTTGACCGACCACGTGGTCCAGCCCTTTGACGAATTTTATTCTCTTTCTTTCCGGCGGGTCTCAGTTTTTCCGTTTTCAGGCACTTTCGCTCTCGAGTTGGCATTGTGCCTCTATCCTCGCTCCTTAGGTGTACATATGTAGCGAGGGCTAAAATTAAATTCAACACGAGTTAATGTATTACAAGTGAGTTTGAATTAAAATTCCGCAAAGATACCGCTGTCGGTAAATGCCTGCATTATAGAGCTCAGAATATCTGTGTCCCGTTATCACTGCCAGACCGTCCTTCACGCATCTAACCATCCGCAAATAAACTCGAAGCGAGAAAACAATGTGTCGCAATCTCGGCTCACATTTTCAAATCTGCGCTTGAATTTGATCAAAAACCAGCCAATGTGATCACCGTATTCGCGGCACCAGATTCCCGAGGCGTTGGAATGGTCGGTATTCTGACTTGGGTCTCAGCTGGTTCGAATGCTTCCTAAGAGGAAGCGCATGAAGGCGCGGGCTCTGGGTCGTTTAAGAATTTAGCGCCGAGCATGGAGGTCAGCTACACCAGCCCCCGGCTTCAACCTGGCACCGCTATAACATTACGGTACTTGGTGATTTGAGATACCTCGCTGTTCGCAGACACGTATAGCATCAGTGTCCGTCCGTTCCACAGATTTGCCTAGTATCGGTATCAAGAGCAGCAGTTTAAGGTCAGGGTAGGGGCTGTATATCTTCCAGAAAGCGCCAGATGGGTCTGACAGGACTTGACCGAGCAGGGACAGCTACAATTTGCCGCCTTTGAGATAGAGTTGGAGTTTACTTATGAGGCAGGTTCGCCATACACCGAGTTGTAGTGGAGTGAGAGAACAATCCTCGAGGTTCAAGTTTTTTGGTCCTTGGCTTTTCAAATTCCGTCGCAAGATAAAGTAAATATGAACGTTTAGCGAAATTCGTCGCTCACGCCAGGCCTTCTGGATCCCGGCGTATTTTAGTAATGAAGCGTGGAGCTGGGGGTCCTAGTGGTAACATGGTTTACGCTGTTCATAGAGCTTCGGCTGTATCCATCCGCCAATAGAGAAAGGACAGACTGAAAGGACGCTGCAACGTATAAACTTCAATAGCGCACTGGCAGTGGGTGAGGTTACTGGAAGCAACCTTCAAGCGAGCAGTCCCAGACACGGGGACGGGGATTATCGAGTGCAAGGTAGGCCAGGGTCAGAATTGGAGGGTCATTGGCAAGGGTGAGCGCTTGGTGAGCGCTGAGGCGGCTGTGGTGGTAAGACGACAGCCGGCTGCCGGCCCGATCTTGATTGATGACAGAATTTGATGCCGTCAATTCGCTCTTCTTTCTTTTCCACCACCGTCCTGTTCGAAGGCTGTAGTTCGAATCTCAACCATCCGTCATGACTCGGCGCTCTTAAAGACAATGGCATCCGGGACCTGCTCGCTAGCGCAATAAATCAACAGACCCGCTCAAAAATAGCTCAAAAACTCTTTTTTTTTCTTTCTTGCGAACCTTGCTTTTCGGATGCACATACCAATCTACCAGCTGCAGTCTAATCCGGCCTCGTCATTCAATCCGAATCACCCGTAGACCGTGCGCTTCGCTGAACGATATCATACAACGGGGCCGTGTCCGGTAGGGCTGTGAGCGCGGCGATCTATTTTCTGACTGACCATCATGACGTGTAGATGCATTGCGACGCGGGTTCGGCGGTGTACGTCCTTCCCTTCCGCCATGTCCAAGGGAATTAATTCATTCGTCCATCTCAACACACAGTCAGCAAACATTATAGTCACCGCCATTCATCATGAGTCGGTCATTAATAGAGACCGAGATAGTTGCTGACTTGGCCGTGAAGGTGGCGCTGACATTTGCTTAGTTGGGTATGTTCTCTTTCTCCTCTTATGTGCCACCTCTTCAGAGCTGATTGCTTCCCGGGGATCTTGCTACATATCGCTGATGTATCTCAACTCGAGTTCGCTGATACCAATTGAATGGTACTTCGCGCAGGGATGCCCAATTCTCTGACGTGGCCGGAGTTGCAGCAACTCATACGCACTACTTGTGTCTCCGTGAGCTTCCGAATCCAGTTTGTTACTCCATTGCCCTCTCTCAAGGTGAGCGCCCATACGTACAGCCGCTCCGTGAGACAGCCACCGACAATGTTTACCTCCACTAGCTGCTGGCCGCTTTCTCCGTTGGGACTGCTTACCGACGTATTCACGGCATGCGCGCTATGTTAAAGTGTGTTTTTTTCGTCCGGAATTCCGCATGGGACATAAAAAGCTAACGCCGGGCCGTGTCCCAAGTGCGATTTGCCCGCTGATCAACCTGACACGGCGGACTCGCTCGGCAACATTCTGAGTCTGTCGATCTATGCAGCCAATATTGGCACATTATCGACCTTCTTACCCTGATATTTGTGCGTCACCCACCCGATCTATCCGACTTGGCGTCAATCCAGTGTACCAGTGTGGCAATGCACCATTGCGACCCAGCGCGCAGACCGCCGTAACAATGATCACTCTATCTGACAGCGGTGCTATTAAAGGCAATGCGCTTCTCATGGCTCTTTTCCCTGCCCGTCCCGCCTGCTGTACTTGATTCAAAAGAACGTCGGTTCAGCAACGATTGCCAACCTGTCCATGGCCGACCAGACGCAGTCTCAGCTCCCGCCGCACTCATCCTTCACGCTCGACAACACTCTCGGAGCGGCGGTCATCGGATTTGCAGCATCATGTGTAGTGTTTGGGATGTGCGTTCCCACGTCTTATTCAAGTATTTGGTGTCTGAATGTTGCCGTTGTGCAGACTGTTGACCCAAGCATGGACGTACTTCGGTCGATACAATTCAGACTCGGCAGTGGTGCGTGTCACCTCCCTCTTGTTTCATCCCAACTCATTTTTCATTCCTCGTGTAGTATAGAATACTGGTCGTAGTGATATTGTGCGCCTTTCCCTTTCCTTCGTCAGCGGAACCTTATTTATAGGAGTGGTAGAGTGTTGGAGCGACAGACCAGGCTTTCATTGGGTACTTCGTGTACTTCTACACCGTCACAAGTGCCGGTAATCCTCTCGCCATTGTGACTGGTACCAACACATGGTGTGTTGTATATCCATTTCGCGTTGCCCATGCTCACTAACTCCCCGGCGCAGGTCGATCATTGTGAGAAACCTTGTCGCCGTAATGTATTTGGCCCTGAATTATTTCTTCCTTCCAGTTGCAGCAAGCAATAGGCTCCGTCGTGGGCACCATAGTAAAATGGTACGTGCCACAACACGCTGAATCGCGCGCCTTCTCATCCACCTATTTTCAGCTGCTTTGCGTCGCGCGTTTATCGATGTAAGCCTGGCCATGCTACCCCAAGCTTGAATCTCATGCGTCTGCCCCAGTTAGCGACCGGAATATATTTATTACCGGCTTTATAGTGCGCTTGGTCTGTTGCCCGATTGAGATATGTACATCTAACGTGGCATTCAGCTATTGCTCGCCCTCGGCCAACTCAGTGTCGCTATGGGTGTGTTCACCTGCCACTGACCAATCATCCAACCTCGATCTAATTCTTACGCAGTGTTCACCGCGCGGGCGTTCCCACTATCCTCGATCCCCGCAGTGTTCAATCTGAAGGTGGGCATCCACTCAAATGCCAGCGTCTAAGACTCATGTAATCGCTGCCGCAGACCCTTGCGACGATCTCGCTCGGACTGGGTCTGTTGACGGACGTCGTTACAGCAGGAGCCCTATGCTTCTTCCTCTGGCGGATGCGGACGACGCAAAAAAATTCCGCGTGCGTTTTACCCCTACTCCTTCCTCGGTATGCTCTAACCCATCTCCCTCGCCTGCAGCGCAAACTCGATGATCAACCGTCTTGTCGGGGATGCGATCAACACCGGCGTGCTGACCACAGCCGTCAGCCTGTCGACGCTGCTGTTGTTCGACTTCCTGAAAGGCAACCTCTTCTTTGGGGCGACGTATTTCATGCTCTCAAAACGTGCGTGGTTTCATTTTTCATTTATTTGCGTCCAAAAGGCTTATTCGAGCGACAGTGTACGCGGTATCTTTGCTGGCCACCCTGAACACGCGGCGCGTGGTACGCGGACGGGGCACGGACCGCGATCAGGCGACGACTAGCGGGCGGCGGACGACTCGGACGCTCGGGCGCTCTGTGCCGCCAGACGTGGAGACGAACATGTTCCATCTTGGGACGCGGATGCCCTCGATACACGAGGCGGACGCGGCCTACCTCGACTTTGACACGGTGAAGCATGAACCTGGATATCCGCCAGAGTCTGTGCGGTGCGTCCTTTGCTTCATTCCTTTGCTCCCCGCCTACCCCGCCGAGCTCATGCGCATTCACAGAAACTACCCGTTTGCTGTATGATCTGACCCATTGCATCACATTCCTTCATTCTGTATCATCACCACTCTGTATTTTTTTGTACCCCACCCTCCTTTCAAGTTGGCCGCAAAGGTCATTCATGTACATCTACCCTCATCTACCGCGCCGAGTTGGACTTGCGTACAAAACGCAGGCGGGTAATTCCATCCATTCATTCGGTTGTGTTCTCCCGGATCTGTACTACTGATTCACATGTTCTATTCCTCTGTTCAACTGATGGTTATTCAATCGAATTTGGAATATCATTGCTCGTTTCGGCTTTACATCGGTCGCCCATCACGGAAATATTCTCATTCATTTTCTTTTTACATTTTTTTCCGGAGCGAAGCGAAGGTCGTCCTGGCCCGGGAAATCCCCGGCATGGATAAGGTAATTGCGGACATTCCTGCTCCGTCCTTCCCACGTCGTCTACTGTGCGAGCCGCAGCGTCCCTTCGAGTTTCTGCTAGGCTACTGCTCAATATCAATTCCATCCTTCAATAATCACTGTTGTACACTTGCTACTCTCGTCAGCGATCGAATCCTTAGCCCTGCTCAATATTTGCTGCCCAGTTTATCTCGTCTGACGGTTCTCATCTCAAACCACTATCTGTGATCTGTAATCTTTCTGTACAGTGACTCTTTGGCTCATTTCTCCGGCCTGCATCCACGTGTACTCATTCACCTCCCGATGATTCAGTGTTCGTTGACCTACCTACACTGAATCGTACGGTAGATTTTTCTCGTTTGTCGGCGTGTGTTTTCAATGTCGAATTTACTTCTCACTGCTACTGCTCAAACATTTATGGTGTCATCTTTCATTCTCATGTGCAAAATACTCTGCTTCTTTCCCCGCAGCTGAAGCGGCGGTCCGTCTTGTTCCCAATTGGCTATTCTTTGCGCTCTCTTAGACTCCTCCCGTGCTCAAGATTATAATCTCTCCCACCATCCGGATTCCGGATCCATAAATCTTCCGCTGCGGGAACTTGGCCGCGGTTCCTCGTTCACAAACTTGATTCCCCCCTGCATTTGAACTGGCGGCACTGCGACCTGCCCCAACGTCGTCGCGACGGAACCAAAATCATTCTTCCGATGACAGACCGACCGCACTGCGATCCGCAATCACGTACAGTACAGTTTGTCGCAGGAAGTTTACACTGCGGTATAATAGATAGGTTGCGCAAAAGCCGCACGGGCCGCATGCGGCTTTTTTACATTGTGCAATGCCGGGGCTTGTTTTTTGCTGTCCTTGGTTCTTGTCTTTTGAATTACTATTCAATGCCTCTTAAATCTCATATTCCACTCACTGCGTTCAGACCCCCTGTAGGCACACACTGTGCCTACCGGCGTAGACAACACGTAGACAAACTGTTTGCCTACATGTGCCTACAGCATGTAGACACTGTTGGTGTATGTTCGTCTACATTGGTCTACATGTGCCTACGTTGGTCTACTGCAGTAGACCAATGTAGACGAACATAGTGGGATGTATACCCATGTAATATATCAAATTTGGAGTTGTGATGAGTCGGTGGACCAAGGTGCGTCTACGGCTTGTCTACGGCTGTAGACACACTTAGGCGAAGTATGTCTACGTGACGTCGGCTAACGTAGCCGAACGTAGCCGAACGTAGGCAATGCTGTGTCGATGTCCCCTTGCCTACAGCCATCGACGCACTTTGACCCACGTAGACGAACGTAGACGAACGTAGGCAAGGGTGTGCCTACAGGGGGCCTGAACGCAGTGACTCCCGCAAGTGTTATGTTCTGGACGTGCATCCATAGGAGGCCACATCTTTCAGGCATCATGAAGGCATCACCCACTTTTTCCATACTTTCACGTCTGCGACGCAGCAGAGGCAAAGTCGAGGATCTTCTCTGTCCCCACAGCACCTCTCCTTCGCCTCAGGTAAGCTTATATTACAATACTTAATTGGTACTTCTCAAATTTCAAATTTGCCGTGCGGCTTTGCACAGTGCACAAAAGCCGCATGCGGCTCATGCGCAACCTATCTAATTCTTTCACCTTCTCAATAAGCATGAGGGAGGGTTCTCCCCGCATCAAAGGCCGCCTCCCTTTGCTTTCCAATCTGTGTTCGCTCTGGTCCTCACATAAGCTGCGTTGGGTTCTGTTACATTGCTGAAATGCACCTTTTTGAGAAGGTATGGACGTTTTCGAGGTAGCACCGGCATTGCCAACGGTCTCGTTTTGTGTGCGGTCCGAAAACATCGTAAACCTTCCGTGGTCTCAGATCTGGGAGTTCAGATACATCGGCCCAAATTATATGGGGTGTCGCTCTATCCACCGCTGGTTTATCCTTCGCACAGCCGCCTGGAATCGGTGCCGTACTTCGCTTTAATGCGGATCTGAGCCTGTCTCTATCGCAGCGACATGGCCTTCTGTTTCCTCCAATATGCAATCTCTCCCTGGAATTGCGGTTGTGCGCTGAACGAGCGAAGGAAATGATGGGATGAATCTTCGAGTCTCTAATTTTGCCGCATCTTCAGCGGCTCCGTCTGACCCCACGCCCCGAGCAATTCTCGGCCTTCGCCCAACGATTCTCTCTACACAATCATCTCATTTGTCTCCAAATCCGCGTCATGATCATGGACGACGCGCTGTTGCAATGCCTTTCGGCGCTACCGATGCTCGAAAACACCTTTCTGCAGGGCATCAAACTCAAACCCGACGGCACGTCCCTCATTCCAAAAATGCACTTCTTGAGCTTGTCGTCCCTCCACCGATTTACTGACGGCACATATTGGGATTTTGTGTCCTCGCGCGTGGTTGCTGCTCGGAACGGGGATATAGGCTGTTCGATTTTGAGCTCCGATGCCTCCGCCGTGGCATACGCGAATTTCCACTAATACATATACAGTATACTGGGAGCGTAGGCAGATAGTTGCACGCTGGTCGACTAACCCCTCCTTAATTGACGAGGACGTTTCCGTTTCCTTCCTCATTTCAGGCGGAAGGCAGTGTCTCGAAGACCGTGATAGCGAGGACGATTCATGTTCGAAACTCTATCGTCCCGGCCAGGTCCTTCGGTGGAACTCATTCCTTCTACAGTAGTACCAGTAAGACAAAAATTTGCGCATCTTTCTCAATATACCAACAGGCGTTGAACCAAAGAGTAGAGATATTGGATGATCAACAATTTAAGCACGGGATTCAAGCACAGTGTGCTATTTCAGGATATCATGCAACTCGATAAGCTCCATCTTTGGTTTGTACATCCTGCTATGCGGGCTTTGGAGGAGCTGCGGACGGGTCATCCAGTTCTTCAGCTTCAGCATCGACACGTGTAGTCGTTGGCTTGATGTACATACGACCAACTCCGTGTTTCAGGAACTCCTCCCGTTTAAATCGGATGACGGCAGGAACACTGCGCGCTGTTCAAGGTATTCGAGTCAAAAATAAACTCAATCGGATTAACACAATCAAACGAACCGGGTACATTTCTCTCTTCATCCCGCTCTGAGCCGATCCGCATGTTTGCTGCATAGACGAGATGGTCGAGCCACGGGCCTTTGCTCTCAAAGGACTTGAGCTTTGAGTTTCGCTGGACAATCTCCCATGAAGGGAGCGCAAGGGCTGGCCCTCGTGCAAGAATTCGCTTGGTAAAGATACGGCCCCCGGGCAGGAATATCAGCGTGGCGACGAGATCCCCGGATTCGAGGCGCCGGGAGCGATCCAGAGGATGCTCAAAGAAGTCGTCTGGGTGGTCGCGCAGTTTGATTTCATCGGCGAGCGAAACGAGGGCGACATTCCTTGCGATTGTGTATGGCGGGATGCGCCCAGCGGCAACGGCATCAGACATAAGCTCTTCACCCACCGCTTGTTCCAGGGTGATGATGACCGCGGTTCGCTCGAGCTCCACGGCAAGATTGCAGTCGGGCCTGGCCTTAATCAGGGCCGCAGGATGAAATTGGACGGCGGAGGCATCGTGCGCCTGCATGAGGTGGTGGATAGCGACATCGATGGGGGTGAGTGGTCCGGGGTGCGCTTTAACGTAGCACGTCTTTCGGTGAATCTCCCAATGTAGCTTCTGGTGCTCAGACCTGTGTGCTACAAGAGTGAGTGCCAGGCTGACCACCTCCGAGAAACACATCGCGCACCCGCAGTAAAATGCCGCTCTGCAGGGACACATTTTCAAGCCTTTTGCGTCCGATGTCTTCGGATATGGAGCTGTAGCGCTGCACACCTCGCAGGCATGAAAATGGCCATGACCGATGCGTATTGGGGTCTCGGGATCCTTCTCTGGGCCGACCATACTACAGTTGTGGTCCAAACTTCGCGGGGTGCCAACGGGGTGCAACAGGGTGCAACAAAGTAGGTAATATACAGGCCCAAAACTTTGGGCCTGCAACCGTAATTTACCTGGTAACTTACTTTTTTAGGGGTGCTGCACGTGACTGGATCACACTACATTTTACCAAAATTTTATTGCAGCGATCCAAGCTGAGGCAAACATCGCAAATGATCAAAGCCATTTTTTGAAAGTTCCGGCAATCGCCTGCTCTCCTGGAACGAGCTCGAGAACGCCTTGATTCAGAATCAGCTGAAACATTCTCACCGCAAGGTCGGGCTGGAGCGAGTGGAGCGGAAACAGAGACACCAAATTACCAGCCTCGCAAGGAAGGGAATAATCGACGGATTGCAGGGGATTGACATCCAGAGAGATGAAGTCAATGCGGCGCTCGCAGTCCGCGCCAGTGGAGGTCGCACATATACCAATCCTGGGCGAGAGTGTCAACATAGAAGAACAACAGAGCGGCGATGGCGGTGAGTATCAAGGCGCAGGGAATGGTGTTCCAGATGGGTGGGCCGATGAGTCTGATTCTTTGGCTAGAAGGTTGTGGAGGTGAAGGTACGAGCTCAGTAATGCCAGAAATTGCGCGTTGATTCGGTTGAAGGGTTCCAAATACAGTAGAAGCGGAAGCTTGAGGTAGTCGTAAGGGCTTTAATCAAAACTCATTCATAATCCACGGAACGGGTCCATTGAATTCGTCGAGGTTATCCGTGGCTATCCACAGAATACCGACAGGACAGAAGAAAGCTGGATCTGTCAGAACAAACGCCACCATGCTCCGCAAAAAAGGCGACGCCCAAGGGAGGGAACCTTTGTGCAGTGATCCATTGTGCGGAGAGATAATAACGCATGCACGAAGGATGCACGGAGGGACTCATTGCGAGATGAGCGAAAGAGAAAGCCTGGAAACGACAAGGGATGAAACGGGAAATCGGCCGAAATCCCGATCAGGACAAACACTTGCCTACACATCAGTGCGTTTCTTGCGACTCCGCAACGCAGACCCGACATTCGCGAGCTTCCCAATTTCACGCGGCACCGCTAACGCTTAGAGCGCGCAGCCACGCCACAAGCCCAGCCTCTCGATCTTCTCCTTCAAGTTGACCTCAGGCTTGAGTTGACCACAATGACCAGTCACCTCGCCATCCTAGGGCCTGCGCAGCTTTGGAGCAGCACAATTGCGACCAATCTTATAGTGTGATCCAACTCGATACCTAGAGTCGACGACAGTAGCATCCACCTAACGTTTATTGTGTCGCTCGGATGGGCCATTGGATAAGACTCAGGATATATATTGTGCTCAGCTACGCCCCCTTTCGGAACGTGCCGAGTCGGTAACACGCCTATTACGCTTTTTATATGGGTTATGCAAGGACTTATGGGGTTGACTAGCATCGCCAATACGGAATTTAAGGCAACTCCAGGCCGTTGTGAAGGATCAAGAACCATCTGTGCGACTCACGCTGGCCCACGCCTGTCGTGCCGGCCCCGCGGCGTAAAACTTCTAACGTATTTTGGCTGACCTCGCTCTCGCAATGCCGAGGCGATGGGGCATTTCGGGCCATATTACTATACTCTGCTGACGATTTAGTAGCTGTATTGCGCGCCGAACATCTGTGAGAAGAAAGTGATTATAGTCTTTTATAACCTAACCTGAGAATATTGACCCCCTCAGAACCCCACGGCATGAATTCACAAATATTCTACCCTATCGCTTTGACAGTGCTTTTCTATGCGCTGTACCATGTGGCTCAGCTCCTGTACCGAGAGCTGACTTACCCGCTCCGCAACGTAGCCGGTCCCAAGAGTCCTAGTTTGATCTTCGGGAGCTTCAAACAGCTGAAGGTAACTTACAACTCAGAACCTATGATGTCTACCGTTGCTGAACAGTTGCCAGAGCGACGCCAATGTGATCAAACAGTGGCGCGACGAATATGGTCCAACCTTCATGTTCCGGAGCATGTTCAGCGTCTGTGAGAGATTCTATTACCGTCGATGCTTGCTGATCCCATTCAAAGGCACGCCACTTGCACACCTCCGACGTCAAAGCCTTGAGCCACATGTTAAGCAATGGGTCCGTATATCAGAGACCGCCCTACGTCAACAAGGGAAGAGAGCGATTACTGGGCAATGGTCCGTCCTTCATTCGATTTGGTCTGATTGTAATCCGATGAATTACAGGGATCCTAAGTGTGGAGCAGGAAGATCACAGACGGCAGGCAAGTGCTCCTTCTTCAGATTTACGCAGAGTGATGTTGACTGTGTACGACCGCACAGAGGCGGATTATGGCAAGGCATGCACTCCCTCTCGATACCTCTCCGCTAATGTGATCTCCAGAATCAAGCTTTCGGCACCCAACAAATCCGGGGCCTGACGGAGATCTTTGTAAAGAAGGCTGTCGAGGTTGGTCATCCCAATCGCCGGCAACACCCCTGACGCCTCAGTGTAGCTTCGTGATATATGGTCATCTCAACTCGCACAGGAAAATGGTACCCCCGCGCCCGTCGATGTCTTTTCCTGGCTGAGACGCATGACGCTGGACGTTATCGGAGAGGCAGGTAAGTATCATGGACTTCAGTCTCACTAGCGTGCTTCTGACTGGCCAGGTTTCAATTATGAGTTCAATTCCCTCCACACGAAAGAGAAGCCAAACGAGCTTAACAAGGCTTTCACCGATCTGCTTCATAGTCCTGAGGCCCCCCGAAACCAGCTGTTCCAGCTCATTCAGGCGCTGGTTCCAATTCTAGCATTCGTGGTATTTTTTTATCTTCCTTAGCTAGTCGATGGCGTCTAATTTGCGGTATGTGTGGCGGTCCAGCCGCTGCCGGGCTCCAAGGTCATAGCCAACGCCCGGACGGCAATGTTCTCCATCGCAGGCCGGATCGTTTCTGACAATATTCGTGCCTTCGAAGAGGAAAAATCCGAAGCGGGAAAAACTTGGTGTCTGTCCTTATCAAGGCGAACTTGGACAGCAATGTTCCAGAGAGCCAGCGCCTGACCCACACTGAAGTTGTCTCGCGTATGTGCTTCTTTTTCGTTTCATCAGAAAAGTTTGGTATGCGAATTCCTCACATCCCGCCAGAGATTCCCGCTTTCCTGGTTGCTGGGCACGAAACAACCTCGGCTGCAACGGCGTGGGCGATGCATGCCCTCTCCCTCAATCCTTCGGTTCAGATAAAGCTTCGGGAAGAGCTTTTCACGCTATCGACCGATAATCCGACCATGGACCAGCTAAACTCTCTACCATATCTTGAATGGTCCCATTCTAAGCCTGCTCTCTCGGCCCGCGAGCTGACTCCGATTTTATCATTAGCGTAGTCAGAGAGGTGCTGCGGGTCTATGCGCCGGTCCCCGCCCTCGAGAGGATCGCGATGCAAGACGACGTGCTCCCCCTTTCCAGGCCGTACATTGACACCGCCGGCAACTCACACGACACGCTCATGTACGTTCCCCCTCAATCGACACATTCTAACTAAAAATTCCTGCAATATTTCACAGAATACCTAAAGGACAGATCATACACCTTCCGCTTTTGGCCGTGAACACGGACAAGGAGATCTGGGGCGACGATGCAGCAGAGTTCAAGTATGCTTTTCTTGAGGCATATATTATCGACACTGATTGTAACGGTCGACAGACCAGAGCGATGGGAGAACGTCCCACGGGCAGCCAGCGCGATCCGAGCGTGTGGGGGAACCTGTTCACTTTCTTCGCGGGCCAGAATAATTGTATGCACTAGTTCCGCTTTTTCTCCCCTACAAGTCAGATGAATTGGCGTTGAATCCACTACATAGGCATTGGGTTTCGTTTTTCTGTGGTCGAGTATGCCGTTCATTGCCGTACCAAGACTAGTCTAATCCTTTTATTCGACGCAGAACCAAGGCCTCCTCTTCACGCTCATCCGCGCATTCGAAGTCGAACCCGCGGTCACCAAGGGCGGCATTGTGAGTAGCTCTTCCGGGCTTCAAGCGCCGATGGTTCGGGCTGAGCCAGAGAAGGGAACATGTCTTCCCATGTTTCTGAAATCTTACGCCGCAGAATGATATTCCGCGTTCAATTTCGTGCCCCATTGTCAACCTCCAGGCTGGTTGATCATCCAGGCTGCCATAAATAGAGATAAATGCAGTTGTCCCACGCCATGCCTTCTTCCTTCTGCCTTACTTATCGTCTATTTGTTTCCAATACTAGTCGCCTTGTCTTCTGCGCTCGTTTGTTAACGCATGAGTACAAAGCGCAACAAATATAGCTTTAACTCAAGATTGTCATCTAACCAACCTCGCAAGACCACCTAGACAGTCCCGCGGTGCACGGCGCACATCCGTTCTCGCTATAGGAGTTGCGTGGAATGGATTTCTCCAACAAACATTATTAAGAGAAATCAAGATACAGAGTCCCGCAGTGCAGGGTGCACATCTGCTCTCCCTAAAATGCGACTTCAAAGCTATTATGTGGAAGAACCCCGTTCGATTCGGGGGCCAAACATAGTGTGTCTTGACATCTTTTTTTCTGTCTTCCTCTGGTTTGCCTAGGTAGGCTCCATATAATTGCATCTAGCCAACCTCGCAAAGAGAACACTAGTAAGTCCCGCAGTGCAGGGTGCACATCTGCTCTCCCTAAAATCTGTTCAAAGCTATTATGATGTGGAAGAACCCAGTTCGACTCGGGGGCGGGACATAAGGTAGCGAGCTGGAACGTTTTTTCCCTCTGTTGGCTTTGACCGGGTAGATTCCATATAATTGCCATCTATCCCACCTCAGAAATCAAAGTACAAAGTCCCGCGGTGCAGGGTGCACATCCGCTGACTTTGGCTTGGAGTGCGTCATCCGGGGTGGGACACCCCCGTTCGACTCGGGGGCGGGACATTGGCTTTCTTGAAGTCCCTTTTTTTCTCCTCTGCCATGTAGTTTTGGGTTAAACTCCAGCAATTGCCATCTGATCACCCTCGCAAAAACAGCAAACAAAGTCTCGCATTGCAGGCTGCACATTTGCTCTCGTTAGGGTTTCGAAGTTGTTGCAAAGCAGAAGATCCCCATTCGACTCGGGGGCGGGGCATGGACAAGATGGTCGAATCTTTGTTCGCTGTCTGGTGGAGCGTTTGCTGGGCAAAATGGATAACTACTTAACGAACCTTACAGTAGTCAGGATGTGAAGTCCCGCGGCGCAGGGCGCACATCTGTTCTCTCTCAACGATTTGAAGTGAGTCATAATGCGGAAGAACCCCGTTCGACTCGGGGGCGGGACATTCTGTTGAACACACGGTTTTTTTGTCTTCCTCTGGGTTTGCCTGGATAGGCTCCATATAATTGCATCTAGCCAAGCTCGCAAAAAGAACTTATACAAGTCCCGCGGTGCAGGGTGCACATCTGCTCTCCCTAAAATCTGTTCATAGCTATTACGATGTGGAAGAACCCCGTTCGATTCAGGGGTGGGACATGGCTGTTTTGACATTCTTTTGTCTTTTGGGGTAAGCTCCAGATGATCCTACCTACTTACAGCCGATGTCAGTACCGAGGGCGCGGATCGAAAATTTTCTGTTTTGGGATGTTTCCAAAGAATTCCTTATATCTCTGTCAGTTCTTCACCGATTCACATAAAAACTAAATAGATCTACTCAGCTAATTAATGCACAATTAGTGATAGAGAGGAATATGTGAAAATATTATGCATTAGGTAATTTCTGTTTTGGGGCTGTTTTTGCACTGAATACCGTCTAGCATTGCCAGAACATGTCCCAGTGACCTAGAATTCTGGGAGAGACAACATGCATACCTGACAAAACAGGTGATAGAGCCAGAAGTGAGGATAATTTAGTTACAGTCCTTCTAGCTCCAGTGAAAACATTTGGCAGTTTTTGGCTTTCAGAGATATTACCAAGATCACATTCATCAGGACATTTCATATAGTTCTGGCTCTATCACTTGTTTCATAACATATACACGTTGTCCCTCCCAAAATTCTAGGTCACTGGGAAATGTTCTCACCATGCTAGACGGTATTCAGTGCAAAAAGAGCCCCAAAACAGAAATTACCTAATACATAATATTTTCGCAAGTTCCTCTCTATCACTAATTGTGCATGAATTAGCTGAGTAGATCTATTTAGTTTTTATGTGAATCGGTGAAGAACTGACAGAGATATAGGGAATTCTTTGGAAACATCCCAAAACAGAAATTTTCGATCCGCGCCCTCGGTACTGACATCGGCTGTAACCGCCCTCACAAAATCCAAGATATTAAGTCCCGCCGTGCAAGGTGCACATCTGCTCTCGTCAGGGTTTCGAAGTTGTTGCAAAGCAGAAGAACCCCGTTCGACTCGGAGGCGGGACATGGCTGTTGAAGACACACTTTTTTTTCGTCCTTCGGGTTGGGCTG